>CABFWB010002309.1:91402-114161 GCA_902151455.1 Timema bartmani | reverse complement strand
CACTAGCCCACGGAGCTCTGGAGGGTGCTCGCATCTCAACCCGCGGGTCGCGACCCCTACAAGCAGCTTCTGGTGGTCTCTCAACCACTCCCACAGCTCCTGGGAGTCGCAGCCGCAGTGTAGTGGGTTCTCTGTGACAGGGACCACAAGTACACTTGTCAGAACGTGAGTTGGTAAACTAAACAAAGTGACAGAGGGAAAGTAAAGCTTATGGAAGGTCGATCATATCTCGTCAAAATGTGCGTTAATTTGTTCCTCAGACTTGATACTAACACAAAGTTTGTTTTTGGTTAATGAATCTCATTGGTACGTTGCATACCTCCTGAAAGTCTTTACTTACCCCTGGGGGTATGCGTGCCACAGTTTGAGAACTATTGAAATAAAAACTACCGCTTCCTTCACACTTGACAGAATACTGCCTGAAAATATATCGGTGACTATGAACTGTGCTAACACTCGTTGCCTGCTCTTGTTACTGATAGATTGACCAGGTCAGTGACAATAGTTCCACTTACTACTGACAAGTTTATGTTATAATTATCATGGTTTAACTATCACAACAAGACGAGAACATCTGAATACATTCCTAAATATGTTTGCCTGCAACCAATGTTTCGGAGTAAAGGTCCAATAGCCTAAATCGAATCGTGTTAAAACAATATTTACAAAATGTGATCGGTGAAGGTTAAATTTGTTGGAAAAACACGTTGGGTAGCAGATAAATTCTTAGAGTTTTGAAAGATAAGATGATTAAAATTGACATTTTTTACTCAGAATCTAAATGCCTATTAGTGGTAAATTTCATAAAGGCTGTTCAGCGTAGGAATTGTTTTCTGAAAGGCCTTTTTTCCTACCAGAAATCTATTATATAGTAGGATATTGGTAGGAGAAAAGACCTTTCAGAGAGTTATTCCTACCGTGAATGGAGTATACGTGGTAATCAAAAGTAAATACATAAGTAATCAGCACAATCCAGAAGTTTCCAAACACTGTAAACGCAGCAGAAAGAATGTCTTTGTTCGCAAACAGACCTGAGGAGCAGCTGGAATATAACCAAGATACCCTAGATCTGTGATTGGCAACTCTGGTTCAACTCCAACAACTATTATTGTTAATTTACTCACCTTGGGTACGCAGACTCCGTATCTGGGTCTCAAGAGGCCGGAAGGCGTTCAACGGTAGGTTCTCCAAGTAGTTCTTGCTGAGGTCCAGGACTCTGAGTTTCTTGAGCGGCCGGAATGAATCACTGGCGACAGAGGAGATCCAGTTCCCGTACAGGTGTAGCTCGGCCAAATTCACCAAGAAACGGAAAGTCCATTTCCCGACACGGGTCACTTGGTTGAACGACAAGTCTAGGATTTGAAGCAGTTTTAAGTCGGGAGGGAACTCCTCCAACTCCTTCAGTCGGTTGTGGGTGATGTTCAAGAGTCGGAGTTGGTTCAGGCCTTGTAGTCTTTCCTGAGGGAGAATCTCTATCTCGTTCACGCCAATATCCAGAGTGAGGAGGTTCGGCAAACTCCGGAACGCTCCGGGCGACACCCGAGATATCCTGTTCTGATCTAGGAACAGATGAAGTAACGAGGGGAACGCTTCAAAGTCTTTGCTCGTGACAATCGTGAGGTTTGTTCCGCTTATGTGGATCTCTTGAAGGTTGGGATACCTTCGGACGGACGAGAGGTCGTGGATGCGGGAGAGGGGGTTCGCCGTGAGGTTGAGCCAGGCCAGACCTGGGAGGTTCTGCTCAGACAGAGCGACGGTCGGGATCTGTCTAAACCTGTTACAGGCCAGGTCAAGACGAATCAGGTGAGACGACAGGTGAAAGAAGTTGGCTGGGAGGGCTGCCAGAGAATTTTCGCTCAGGTCAACGTTTAGAAGGTGCGACAGGTTGGCAGAGGCGAATCCTGATAGGGAGGAGACGATGTTACCGTGCAGGTCCAACTCTCGCAGTCTCGGTAACCCATTCAGCTTGGACAGATCTACTGACGTCAGCGAGTTCATGGAGACCACCAACACCTCCAGGGCTGACATGTTGGTGAATGCACCGTAAGGTATCTCTAGGAAGGCGTTGCTGTGAAGCCGCAGCTCCTTTAGAGCCTTCAGCCCCATGAACACTTCTCTGCTCAACTGTTTCAAGTGATTTTCAGAGAGCTCCAGACGCATCAAGTCTTTATTCTTCGACAACACGTTTTTAGGCAATTTGTGTATTTGAGCGTTGTTTATGACGAGTGTTTGTAGGGACGGTAGGCCATCTAGAGAGTTCCCTTGGATGTTACTGAAGTTGTTCCCGGAAACAGCAAGGGCGCGCAGGCCTGGAATATCCAACTGACGCAGGGAGGCGGCGTTTAGTAAATTATCTTCTAGGTTTAACTCGTTCAAATTATTTAGGCCTTGAAAGGCTCCACTTTCTATTTTCACTACTGAACAATTTTTCAAACTCAACACCCGTATCGGAAGTCCTTCCTGAAAAATATCGTCGTGCAACACAGATATTCGGTTATCGGAAAGGTCCAAGTTACGAAGTTTCTTGAGTGACGTCATAGCTTTGGGGTCAATGAACTGAAGACAGTTCCCGGAAAGGTACAATTCTTCAAGCTCATGCAACTCTGCGAAAGTGTTTTTGGAAATGTGTTTCAACCTGTTTAGACTTAGGTCCAAGAATTTAAGAGCCTGCATAGGTTCGAAGGCACGGTCTTCTATGTGAGAGATACTGTTGTTGGTGAGGTACACCCTCTGAATTAGGAGGAGGTCAGAGAATAGTGTCCGGTCCACCCTGACGAGGCGGTTGTGACCCAGCCACATGATCTGGACACTGGACTGACCCCTGAGAGAATCATTGTGCAAGGTCACCAGACTGTTAGAGTCCAACTGGATAGAGACTAGGGAGGGGGACTCATGCAAGAACACATCGCCGAGGGCTGTCAGGAGGTTACCTTGGAGGTTCACGTGTTGTAGACTCTGCAGACTTCTGAAAGACCCGGACTCGATGGTCGCTATCAAGTTGTTCTGAAGGTGGAGCTCCAGCAAGGAGGGTAGTGGCTCGAACACTCCTCGAGCTATAGATATGATTCTATTATTCTGGAGACGTAGTTCACGCAAACTTTGAACAAACTCGAAAGTACCAGGATCGATTCCTGTTATTCTGTTATCGTCCAAGCTCAAAGACGAAAGTTTTTGACTCTGGAAGAACAGTTCCTTGGGAATGTATTGAATGAAGTTCGCACTGAGATGAAGTTGCGACAGGTTTGGGAGTGTTATAAGAGAGTCTTGTTCGATCCAGCGTATAGCGTTCTGTTGCAGATATATAACTGTTAACAAAGACGAGTCGGAAAACGCATCGCTAGGAATCTCGAGTATATTGTTTTCCGATAGGAAGAGCTCTCTAAGTTCCGGCAACTTTGAGAAGACCCCGCTAATGTAATGGATATGGTTATGACTGAGATCAACTGTTCGTAGCTTCTTGTTCATTTGAAATATAAACGGGTCTAGGAAAACTATTTTGTTATGACTCACGTCAATCGATTCCATCTCGGTCAAAGAGACGAACGCTTCGCTGTGAACTGTTTCTATCGCGTTGTAGTAGAGAGAGAGAGTCCTCAGGACAGGCGTGGGTCTGAAACAATCACTCGGAATCGTTTCGAAGTTGTTGGAGCTTAAGTCAAGGAAGAGAAGTGAGTCGAGGCGTGAGTAACCGTCGTCCAATATCGACCCGATCTCATTCCACGCCAACCGCAGGGATCGCAGATGTTCCAGTCGCCGTAACGCAGTCATGGGGAATAGTTTCAACTTGTTCTCTGCGAGGTCCAACTCCGTGAGAGAACCTTCCAGACCAGCGAACCCGTACTCCGAGATCTTCTGTAAGACGTTACCTTTCATGTTGAGCTTTACCAAACTCAGGCCATAAAAACTATAACTTGGCAGTTCTTGGATTTCATTGGATTCCAAGTCGAGCGATCGGAGGTGCGTTAGTCCCGAGAGGGCCTTTTGAGGAACTTTGTCTAGTTTCCCCGATATGATGCTGAGCGACTCGAGCCCAAGACTCAAGGTGGAGAGGCTGTCGTCCTTTAGTTCGTGAAGGTTAGAGTGCGTGATCTGCAAGTGCCTGATGATGGAGTTCGGAGGGAAGTAGTGGGCGGAGAGTGTCGTCACCGTCTTGTCAAAGTCGTACACGCTGAGTGACTTGACAGGAGTGGTGATGCCGTTGAGGACGGAACGGATCGTCTGAGGAGAAGCACCAGGACATTCCAGGAACAGGCCGTCCTCGAAGTTGTAACAGGCGCAGGACGGGTTGGCCGCGAAACTCGGGCACTTGTTTCCGGTCGCGTCGTCGCAGTGGGAGACCGGAAACAGAGTGCCCACCGAGCAGAGAAGCAGCAAGACCCGTAGCTTGCCATGGGCAGGCCGGCTCATCTCCCCGCCATGCCGCGGCACGACCTGTAACAACATGGACCATGGATCAACATTCACACGACCTGCAACAACATGGACCATGGATCAACATTCACACGACCTGCAACAACATGGACCATGGATCAACATTCACATAACCTGCAACAACATGGACCATGGACTAGAAAAAATAAATGTTAAAAATAAACAATATTAAATAATTTATAATCGAAACATATATTTATTTTTTATAAAGTGCAGTTCACAACAACACGGTTTCAGTATGGTCTTTGGTTTGTAGCCCGTGAGCAGTAGATGATGTGAATACTTTTTCCCTTTCTCCAGCAGAGTCCGTAGAAGTTGGTAACACTTGACCTTTCTAGTTACTGACTGCCACGAAGAACCAATCACTAGTTAACAAATAAATGAACATCAAGATGTGAATCTAAATATCAATAATAGTAAACTCCCGATTATTCGCGGGTGGAATTATCCGCTTTGCGGCTTAACCGCGGCATCGCCAACAGCTATGTGTCCATTTGGAGAAGACTAATACAAACTTTGTAAGTGATGTGTCCATTTGGAGAAGACTAATACAAACTTTGTAAGTGGTGTGTCCATTTGGAGAAGACTAATACAAACTTTGTAAGTGATGTGTCCATTTGGAGAAGACTAATACAAACTTTGTAAGTGATGTGTCCATTTGGAGAAGACTAATACAAACTTTGTAAGTGATGTGTCCATTGGTTTAAAGTGGTGGGTTTTAATTATCTTGATGCGTGAAATATGTGCAATCACGATAGGTGAGTATTATGTTTCAATTGAACGTGCTACAGTCTCTTGTTTTACTAAATATTCGGACTATCCGCTGTTTCAGGTTATCCGCGGATAATCTGGAGTTAACTGCATTAGTTTTACTACCCCTCTATTCCTAATACATTATCCTCCCATGGGAGTGTCATCCATACCAAGACTTATTCCAGTCTACAAGTTGGAATGGTCTTGGTCTATAGGTGTGAAATTACGTCAAATATTTCCAAGACGCCTGAATGTTCTGTCCAAACTGTTTCCTGCAGAGAGTTAGCCTAATAAACTGGAGAAAGGTGGCAGAGTACTGTAATTTGATAATCAGGGGAAGGAAGCATTGTGTCATTGGGGATAATTTGCTGCGTTCTAGATCTTGATAGGTCGACATTCTTCATACCCCTCCCTCTCTTCAATATTATTATGTTTCCGTCATGTCTGGCATTTTGTGTGTTGAAACCATCGGGCTGTTTCCTCAAGGTATGTATCGCTATGCAACTAAAACAATATAAATACCTTTTGTTGTCGACAGTGCTGCTCTGATCTGGATTGACGGTGGTGGAGATAACTATGCCAAGATGTTGCTCGAGGCTGTGACGACTGCCAGAGAGATTGGCAGCTGTGGGAGACACGCCAAGGCCTGCCAACAAGACACCGGGGACAAAGAGTGGCTGCCAATCCTGGCTTCTCTCCTTGACCACGTGGTGTGACTCATCTAACTACACGTCCAGTGCCTGCCAATCCTGGCTTCTCTCCTTGACCACGTGGTGTGACTCATCTAACTACACGTCCAGGCCTGCCAATCCTGGCTTATCTCCTTGACCACGTGGTGTAACTCATCTAACTACACGTCCAGGCCTGCCAATCCTGGCTTATCTCCTTGACCACGTGGTGTGACTCATCTAACTACACGTCCAGGCCTGCCAATCCTAGAATCTCCGATGATCATGTCGCTGAATATGATTGCTGCATGTGTTGTTTATAAGTTTAGTGTTCTAATAACAGTGTTTTGTTATTTTGTTTATTTACTAAATTGTTTACGAAAAGGCTGGTTCCCCCTCGCGTTAAGAGGGGTCCTTCTATGGTTTGGTTTTTATACGTATTTTATGGCCGTTTAGGCCCATATGGGACTAAAGGCAGTTTTTGTTTAAAGTATTTACACACCTCTAGTGAGTTTAATTAGCCCAATAAGGGCATAATGATTATAGTCTAGTGGTTCTCAAACTGTTTAGAACCACGGCACATTTAAAAAAAATCATGAGGGTGTATTTTTTAATTTAGTTTTTTCCCTACTTTATTCATCATAAGGTGTGTGCGAGAGGTGCCCTTGTTCAGTTCCCGTTGAGGTCATTATCGTCCACAGCACAGGAGAGAACATGAAACCCGATTCACATATCCGTACATTCCACGCCTTTTTTGTTTCAATTTTGTTCTTTCCAAATTCAATTTTTTCATGTTTTTTTTATATTCTCAAATAATATCAAAATGTTCACTTCGTGAGCCGCCAGTGGGTCGTGACCTACCGTTTGGGAACCTCTGGTTTAGTCTATTGATATATGACGCACCACCCTCGGCTGGTGTAGGTATAGTTTTATTTGTATGTATCAAACCTGTATTTGTGTGGTGTAGTGTTGAAAATAAAAATATATTTTAAAATAATAAGTTAATGTAACTTAAAACAAACAATGAAAGTTGTGTGTTGTACCGAAATAATTTGAGGCCCCGATCGACTTAACGAAGGTTCCACGATCACCAATAATTTATACACATAACTTTTTTTTAGGGGGGGGGGGAGATTGAGGTGGATCGATATATTATAATGATGTATTCTGTCTTTCGACAAGTCCGTTGTCTTGTCCAAATTGAGTACTCCAGCATGTTATGTCAGTAGATTTATTTTTTAGATCCTGTAGCTTTATATTCTTCTCTAATATCCTATATTTACAGAGAGAAAAAAAAGAATAAATAAAATGTAAATTTTTACATTAACTATTTAAATTTCTCATAACATTACCGATTATAACCAATCACGACAACTTTGGCCACACTCAAATAGAAAGCACGTGATATATTTGAGAGTTTGAAAGGACAAATATCTACTTTTGATGACGATGTAGTTAATCTTGCACGGTGCACTAAAAATTGTCGCGAGATTGCTCAGTTTCCGGCTGGTTAGAATATTCAAAATGAGCACTGGTGGATATAGACCTGTGTGTTTACATCATTGTAGGAAACTCTATATGTATGGTGGGCAGTGATCACAATCCGATTAGATTCGTTGTGTGAAATTAGAACAAAGTGCAAACAATGCAATGGAACTCACCTTTGATCTGAAATACTTCAACAATTATTATTGATTTTAATACTTCGCTAAACTGAAACATTCTAACTGTTTGAAATACTGCGTTCATAATTTAAATTATATTTAAATAAACAACACACACACGCGGCTATGGCGAGATAAGTTAAAGGATCAGTATAACTATCCAAAAGATAAAAATATATTTTATATTGGGAGAAAGAAAGTTAGAAAAATTGAAAACACACAAGATTATTACGTGCAACAACAAAACAATACAAAGAACAACAAAAACGAACAATAGAATACGTAATAAAAACATTTCGATTTCTAGTCAAGGAGAACATAAATAAAAGGAGCACAATCCAAGGACATAACATTGAGCAATGAAACACGAAATAGATAGATATTTAACATATCGTATTAAGCTAAAATCGCCGTTCTAAATAGCTCTATTAGCGGATAAATATCGCTATTATTTACTGTTATATAATCCCCTGGATTTTACATCTCACTATGTACACACCCAATACCATAAATCGAACCTTTTCTCTTTCAACGCCTCACTACCCGTACGGGTTTCATGCATAATGTAATTATTACACTAATAAGATAGGGATGAGACAGGCAGGATCACCGCCATCTTATAATACAGAATTCCCTGTATTTCTAAGATTTTCCAGACATATTGCGGGTTGCATAGAGGGAGCAATTGTATTTCATGTTTCGCTAAAGCTACCAATGTGTAGGCAAGCAATTGTTTTTTTAACAAGATGATAGTACCTTGATCGGGGAAATATCGACACAATCCAATCTTAATGGAAGAGATAAAAAGCGCGTGTTCGAATCAACGAGCTTCGTTATTCACTTTTTATTTAATCAAAAGACATACTTTTTTGGGTTTACTATTAAATGTTCCAAAATTACAAATATACCGATGACCCTTTTAGTTTTTTTCCGTGAAGTTTCCTGTTATTCCATGTTTTAAAATCGGCTCTATTCCTTAAATGTACCCAAATTTGAGTGGAAAACAATTCCGGAAAAAAATACAGTAAAACCTTGGATTGCGAGTAACTTGGTCTGAGAGTGTTTTATAAGACGAGCAAAAATTTTAACTTGATAAACGAGCGATATCTTGCAATACGAGTAGTTTCATTGGATAGGTTCTTTGTTAAAGTTGCACAAAAATAAAAATATTCCAGTGAACCAACATATAGCGGTGATTCCGTTAGTGACAGTGAAAGTCGTCCTAAACAATTACACACCTCCTCTCATCTCTTTCGTCCACCTCACACTAGCCACGATTAAATTTAATTAATAAATTTGATTACAGTACAGTTACATTTAAATAACGAAAATAAAAAAGTATTCCATGTTTTAAAATCGGCTCTATTCCTTAAATGTACCCAAATTTGAGTGGAAAACAATTCCGGAAAAAAATACAGTAAAACCTTGGATTGCGAGTAACTTGGTCTGAGAGTGTTTTATAAGACGAGCAAAAATTTTAACTTGATAAACGAGCGATATCTTGCAATACGAGTAGTTTCATTGGATAGGTTCTTTGTTAAAGTTGCACAAAAATAAAAATATTCCAGTGAACCAACATATAGCGGTGATTCCGTTAGTGACAGTGAAAGTCGTCCTAAACAATTACACACCTCCTCTCATCTCTTTCGTCCACCTCACACTAGCCACGATTAAATTTAATTAATAAATTTGATTACAGTACAGTTACATTTAAATAACGAAAATAAAAAAGGTATTTATCATTTTATAGATTAAATATTTTTGGGTTGTGGGACGAATCATCTGAGTTTCCATTATTTCTTATGGGGGACATTCGCTTTGATATGCGAGTGCTTTGTATTACGAACACGTTTACGAAACGAATTATGCTCGCAATCCAAGGTTTTACTGTACCTTCATCCGGCTGGGATTCGTATTCAGGCATCAGCCACCGGGAAATTGAACTAAAATAGCTTGACATTTAGACTGCGTGCCCACCGGTACAGGTAAGTTTAACGTTGGAGACATAATAATTATTCCCATCAACATTTGCTACATTGATTGATTGCACAAACCAATTTTAATTTTCTTTCTCGTTTACAATATTTAAAAATTCCTGTAATATTTCAGTAAATTGTGTGGATGAGTCAGAAATGACAGGGAAGCTAACTTTACTTGGAGTATGTTTATCTCTGCCACCTCTTAGTGTGGTACCTTGTGGGGAGGGCTATGAATCACTCACTCCCAGCTGCCACGTGTTGCCGAGACAGGGCGGGTGCTAAACCAGGTCACAGCAACACCTCAAGAACAAACACCTCATTACAAGGAGAAGACTTCAAATACACCACAAAAACTAGCAAGGATAATAAGCACATAGTTATTGTTTAACTTTTAAACGTTGTTTCAACTGGTGAAGAAACTTGCACCTAAACACGGGGGGTCGAACCAGGGATACTTGATATTAGTCCTGTGCTGAGGGTCATTCTTCACTCATAGTTTAAAACAGATGGGCCAGTTTCATAGTCGTACCTAGTACACCTCAAGTTGCCCTGCCCCAACTCACTATTTGATGGCTTTATGTATACAGTATATATATACAGTGTAATATGCTCTTGTGCCACGTCCCCTCTTATTTAGTAGGTAGCAAGCCACCACTGGTTAACATTTTCATTTCTAGCCACACTCATCTCGTCTCGAATGCTGATCGGCCACTTCCTGACAGTATATATATATATATATATATTTCAATTAATAAAATCAATACCGCAGTAGAGAAGGTTTGTTTACAAGTTCCCGTGCTGGGCTGTATTGAAGCTCCAGATTGGTAAGAAGCGCCCTCAACTCCCCGTTTAGCACCCTCCGCCCACGAGCCACCCAAGGCGAGACAATGTTTATGTAAGCTCTTCCTTTTTAACGACCCAGTTTACATTTCTGTACACAATAATTATCCACCATTTGCTCGACTCTTTAAAAAACACGTAACAACTTTCTCGGAAATAGGAGCTGTAGAGCCGCCAACCATTCGGCTAGATAAATAAATCATTGGCAAGTTGGTAACATGTGTTTG
The DNA here is from genome assembly GCA_902151455.1 of Timema bartmani. Taxonomy (NCBI): domain Eukaryota; kingdom Metazoa; phylum Arthropoda; class Insecta; order Phasmatodea; family Timematidae; genus Timema; species Timema bartmani. Next base: position 103,599 of record CABFWB010002309.1, on the reverse strand, counting down.
AACATCACGGGCGAATTGTATTTTAAAAGTGTTATAAACATTATTGCCAGCATTCCGAGTAGTTTTGTGTGGGAGGTGTAGATATTTAGTGCCAGAAACATTCTGGCTCATAGCCAAAGATAAAGTCTCATCTCAAGTATGATTTGATACAAATTATTACATTTTACAAAACAATTCGATGTCAACATTTTGTATTATTTAGGGCTTAGGCCTATGTGATAGGAGAATAGTGAAGAAAAAAACTGGGAACGATACGTTTCAAGTAGCAGATTACTATAAAAAAAACTTAATAATATACCAAACAAGATTTTAATAATACCAATCTTAAGCTTGTGATAAGAGAATTAAAATGTAGCTAAAGCACAAAAAGAAGAAAATAGATATTCAAAGGAATGGAATAGTCTCAATTCACGCAATTGTTGATGTGTTTTTTTATTATTATAAACTATCCCGACCTAACAAAACCTAACCTTCCCCACATCAACTTTTTCCTAAAATACTGTGATCACTCCTTTGCCATTTTGATCCCTTCACACTAAACACATTCCCTAAAACCAACTTATAGTTTATTTTACAATCAACATTTTATATATTTATCGACACAAAAGTAGCCCACATCATTCCTTTTATTATTGTTTTGAATATTAAAGCAAATTCTCAAACACACTATTCTTGTGTTAGTATGAAAACATTTATTTAGAGCTACGTAAAAAGTGTGAAATCTCTCCAAAGTGTACAATTCTGTAAAAACAAATACAATTGATTGTAAAACTATTATTTTTAGAAGTTTAATAATATCCATAAAGAGTGCCAGTTGCAGATCCCATTACTTTACTTGTTCAGGTTATATGATGGGGTAGGGATGAGGAAGGAACCATTTTAGAGGTAATCTACCCGCATTTGTGTGGAAGGATAGTGGGAAACCATTTAGTAATAAACCACCCTCAGTAGACTCGACCGAGACTCAAACCCTGATTTAGTCTTCAACAGGCCAGTCCAACAGGAGTGACACCTTAGACCATTTAGCCACTGAACGTGTGTTTTTTTTATTTATTTATTTAATATATCTACAAATATGAACTTACAAGGGGAGGCCACGACGTTCGGATCACGGATTATCTTCAAACTTTGTACACTTTTAGTAGTCCATTAGGACAACATAATGTGCAAGTAGTAAGGCGTACTACTTAGGCGTTTTCGAGAAAATCGCAAGAGAAGTTTTACGCGTCGAATATGTACTAATGCGTTGCGACAATGAGCACGATATGGTGGCGGTCGAGTGGTTAGCGTTCCAGCTCCGTAATCACTAGATAGCTGGATCGAGTCCCGCTCATCTTTTTTTTTCAACACTGGTCATATTCTTTCATATATATTACAATTCAAAGGTAATATAATGAAAAAATACGTGTATTTGCATGAACTTTTACTGAATTTCCAATGTTATTTGGCTGTTTACTAATTTTTATTACTACAACAAATATTATATTCATAACTATCGACAAATAAAAGACCAAACGCATAAAGTTTTCCTGAAAATGTATGCCTGTCGTGATTTGCGAAATCCCTCATACCTGAAATCGGGTAAGGTACCCGGAACTGCTTTGCACCTGGACGCTTTGACCTGCAGACACAGGTTTGAAAGGATAAGGGGAGGGCCAGGCTTGGAAAGCCCAAGTCAAACATCGATAAATAAAGGTGTTAATAACTTTATTCAATAATACAATGAGTTACAATATGTCAGAATATATTACCTTTGAATTGTAATATATATGAAAGAATATGACCAGTGTTGAAAAAAAAAAATGAGCGGGACTCGATCCAGCTATCCAGTGATTACGGAGCTGGAACGCTAACGACTCGACCGCCACCATCTCACGTTTATAGTCGCAACGCTCCGGTACATATTCGACGCGTAAAACTTCTCTTGCGATTTTCTCGAAAACGCCTAAGTAGTACGCCTTACTACTTGCACATTATGTTGTCCTAATGGACTACTAAAAGTGTACAAAGTTTGAAGATAATCCGTGATCCGAACGTCGTGGCCTCCCCTTGTAAGCTAATTTCTTATATATTATTATATATTAGAGGTGTACCGATTACCGATACCGATTGTTTAAACTAATTGTTAATGCTACGATTATTTACACCGATTAATCCTGATTTAATAACTTGGGAAATATGCTTAAGAGAATGATAACAGTTAATGTAATTAATACAAAAGTATATTTTATGCATGATCGGCGAAAGCTGGAACTAGATTGTTAGTTTTATCAACTGTGTGAACTTATATTTTTTATCTGGCTATGTAATCTTTGCATAGCCCGCAGCCCTGATGCAGTGTGTATACATATAAGTGGTTTTTTTTATTACCACTAAGCTACTACCTAGCAAATTTTACTCAAAAAAATGATTAATAGACATAATAATCACTGATTACGATTGAGTGCTGATGCACTAATAATCGCCTGATAATGATTAATCAGTATCCACATCGGTCCCCTAATATATATCAGGTGTTGATTAAATGACCCACTTTGAAAATACTAAGGAGACTGCAGTTCAGAAAATTCAACATTTTCACCAACTTTTAAGTTAAAGAAAAAACACTTTTAAAATCCTCACTATTACAAAAAGAAACTTAAAGAGATTTAATAACATTTTAAGACTTCGGTGATTTACTTTTATATCAAGGGTTTGAGTGAAGTCACTTTGATGATTAATTACAAACACACATCTCTCGAGTGTTTTAGTCTCTTTACATAAGAGTAAACATAACTTGTGGTACAGAAAGCCCCGCCCGCTGGATTTCCACATGTCGTCATATTCAAAGGTGTATTTCAACAACAAACATTTTCATTTATTTGAGATATTTAAAGTGCACTTTCTGAACTGACTGATAATATCATACAACTTATAAACTAACTTCACTCTAGAATAGACACAACATCCAGTCCCCAGGCCGTTAATACATCACCGTGAAAGGGTTAAGTCCACATTCCACCAATGACACGTTTTCCGGCCATGCCGGGAATCGAACCCGAGATCCTTGGCTCAGTAGAGAGACAGGCTACCGAGTGACAACATTTATAAAATTGATTGTCTAGGGTTTGAGTCTCGGTCGAGTCTACTAAGTGAATTTTTTTCTAAATGGTTTTCCACTCTCCTTCCACACAATAACTGTTCAGCTCTCTATTTAAGGAGATTGCTGGAGTTGAGCAGTTCTTCTATTCAACGCGGTGTCAACAATGGGGTGTTTTTATTGCTGAACAACATCTGGATACTGTTTTCATCCATTTAGGTTTTTGGGAGGCACCAAAGAATAAAAACAAAACAGCTTCTTCAACCCTAGCAATAATAACGAAGTGACTATAAACTCAACTTCCGGCCAACCACGATCACATCCTATTACTAATTGTTTATTTGTCTTCCAGACACTAAACTTGGTGTCAAGTGTCTTCTACACTTCCTGCCAGCCTCTCTCTCTCTCTCTCTATTTCAAATAAAGAACAAACCTAGCATGTCTTCTGTCAACAGTACGACAGTGCTTTATGCTGCCATATCCAAGTATTGGCAATCCGAGATAGCGTGTCTGACTACTGAGCTAAGGGTCCCGGGGTTGATTCCCGGCATGGCCGAAATATTTGTCATGGGTGAAATGTGCCGGGGACTGGATGTTGTGCCTGTCCTAGTGTTAAGTTATATTATAAGGTGTATGAAGCTATGACAGGCCAGTAGTGGAGAATAACAAACTGACCACAGGCTAGAAACAGCAGTGGATGTAAAGTAAAGTATAACGGGGACTAGAGGTTGTGCCTGTCCTAGTGTTAAGTTATATTATAAGACATGAAGCTACGACAGGCCAGTAGTGGGGAATAACAAACTGACCACAGGCTAGAAACAGCAGTGGATGTAAAGTAAAATTAAAGTATTATCAATGTCAATGATACCCCCAAGGGGTGTGGAGGCCATGACGAGGGGTGTGGAATGTTCCCGCAGTTAACACAGTTCTCGAATGAAACATGTAAATCACGCAGCTAACGTAATAATAAATGCCCCATGTAGAATCACTATCTTGAGTTTCTTAAGAATGGACATTTTGTTTTGGTCAACATATGACAATATTTTACCATATTACTATTCAGGGTGTCCAACCAAACTAAATCTTAAAATCCCCAGACTTTTCCAGTCAGTATTTGTTACAAACATCATTTATTAAGATTGCAACTTGATATCTATACACATACTTGATCTGAGCTTGTGTTGCTCAATGAGAGAATGGAAGAATTCCAGTCTAAAGCAACGGTCTATTGCGTGGTGAGATCTAAGTTAGATCACATCAAGATAACCTTATGTACATCAGTAGTTTAGAATTGTTGCGATACACATTCTGCTTTGCGTGATCAGATCGAATTCTTGCACATGCGCACACACCCATGACTCTTCTTATTCTTAAGACACGCAATGAGGGAGGTGGTGGTGGTGGGGGGGGGAAGATGACACAAAAATCACATGATGACTTAGAGAATTGAGATCAGTGTGCTAAAAGGTGTTTAAAGAGATCCATGGTGTGTATTAACTAGAAGAAAAATGTTATTTTGACTTCTGTAAATAAAGGTTGCGTATTATTTTAGTGAATATGTATTTAAAAAAAAAATTCAGTTTTATAGGTCCCTGCACACGCCTCCACCCTTTTTATTACATCAGATATGTCAATTCTTAGTAAGATTGCACCTGTCAATCCCAAGTTGGCTACAATGTTCAGACATTTCAATGTAGACAGTCCTAGAAATCAGACCCAACATGTTTTCCAATATGAAACAAACTTCCTCTGAGCACTCTATGTGTAACATAGCAGAGACATGACAAGAGCTTTGGTATTAGAGCGCAGCTCATTATTGGTCGTGTTCATCAAGAGACAAGAAGGAACATCTAAATTCCTACCGAGATCAAACAATATTCGAGACTGGTCAGGATCACAACCAACTAAGTGCTCATGTTTGTAAAAGTAGTTTGTGTCATGGATGCCATCTTGTCACGAATTAATACAATCATCAAAAGCAATATTGACCCGGCGCAATTCAAACTCCTATTACGGTTGTAACAGTAATGACGTCGCCATTGCGGCATTTACAATCGGGCAAGACACGAGTGAGTCATATACACGAGTCCATCTTTTGCGGGTTTTTACCACCGCATCTTATTACCCACTCAGGTAAGGTTAAGTTAAGAGTAAATGCATGCACATTTGCATGGAGGGAGAGAGTAAAACCATTTAGGGAAAACCACCCTTGCTATAATCGGCCAGGATTCGAACCTCAAACTTCCAGTCATTGGTGGCCATGTCTATTGCGAGTGTGATACCTTAGAAACCCCTCTCAAACTGTAACTGTGCACATTAATGAGAGTGTTGTGTGGTTCTGCGTGTGATCCTAGGGTCGATAACTCAATCCCTTGGTTATTTTCCTAGGCGAGATGTTCTTTGATCACTAAACACGGCCCCACCAAACAAGATGTCTGTCCACAGTTTAGAGGAGCGCTAGAGTTTTAACGAGGTGCTAGCCTGCTGAGCTCTACACTAACCACGCACACACCTCTTCACGGTTTACTCTACATACTCGGCTACATGATGTGCCGGTAACAAGCGGCTAGCCACCAAGTCATGTAGGCTCATTTGCTGTGTCTTACTGCTAGAACATGGACCTTACTCTTCTACACTACAGATATAACAACAAGGTTTTATTTGACTTCTTGTAGCTAGTTCTGAATGTGTGCACTTAGAGCGCTGCTGTGTGTAAAATATCAACTAAAATGTTTTCACATTAGGTATTGATTCACAGGTGGTCTTCATAAGACCTTACTATCAAATAGCATAGTACTTATCCAGACCAAAATGATGTAACACAGGTTACACTCTGTATATATGATCGAGTAACACAAACTATAATTTATACATATGATCAAGTAACACATATATGATGAAGTAACAGAAATTTAACTCGGAATATATTATCATTTAAGTAAAACATGCTATATTCTGTATACATAATAAAGTAACAAAGACTATTCTATATATATAGTAAAGCAACAAAGGCTGTATTCTGGGTATATGGTAAAGTAACAAAGGCCGTAATCTGTATATATGGTAAAGTAACAAAGGCTGTATTATGTATATATGGTAAAGTAACAAAGGCTGTATTATGTATATATGGTAAAGTAACAAAGGCTGTATTATGTATACATGGTAAAGTAACAAAGGCTGTATTATGTATATATGGTAAAGTAACAAAGGCTATATTCTCTATATGGTAAAGTAACAGACTATTCTGAACATATGGTAAAGTAACAAAGGCTGTATTGTGTATATAAGTTAAAGTAACAAAAACTGTAGTATGTACATATGGTAAAGTAACAAAGGCTGTATTGTATATAAGTTAAAGTAACAAAGACTGTATTATGTACATATGGTAAAGTAACAAAGGGTGTATAGTGTATATGTGTTAAAGTAACAAAGACTGTATTCTGTACACATGGTAAATTAACAAAGGCTGTATTCTGTACAGTTGGTAAAGTAACAAAGGCTGTATTATGTACATATGGTAAAGTAACAAAGACTGTATTCTGTACATATGGTAAAGTAACAAAGACTGTATTCTGTACATAAGGTAAAGTAACAAATCCTGTATTCTGTACATTTGGTAAAGTAACAAAGACTATTATACATATATGGAAAAGTAACAATCTTGGCGGGAGAGGCGAATGATCCAACTTGTGTGGTAGAGTTAAATCCAATTTCTAAATGTCAACACACTTCAGACAATGATGATTTGGGGGAATAGTTCTTAATATAACACTTCTGGTGCTGAACATAGATTGTCTAGCTTCTCCTAGAAGATAGGCTACAGTGTTCTTCCCAATTTGAGAATCTTTGCTCTTTTGGCTGTTCCGTACAGGCCTTGCGGAGGGGAGGGTGCACTTGCCAGATTATATTTGCTTGAGACTAATTTAACTTTTTTTTTTATTAGAAACATAATGGCTTAGAAGCTTTATGTAATACATCTTAAGTTTAGATAACATCAATGATTGTGTATTATTATTATTATTATTAAATTAAATCTGCTTCAAAGAGACGATGCACAACATCATCTGCAGTGAGAAATTAGGGTTTAAATTCTGCTATCTTGAAATAAAAATGGTTTTCACGAGTCAGTTTGTAAAGTATTTGAAACGGAAAATAATTGCTCTTGAAATTGTGAACAAAATATATTATTTATGTGCTCCTGTCAGCTGTTGAGGCCAACACTGGGCCCAATTAATCTATCGGGTGGTTAATATTATTTCTGTCTATCCTACATCGGTGAGTGATGAATATTATCATGTAAACAAAAAAATAAGGGTAACTTACCTAAATCAACACAAGAAATCAATTGATTCAAAAACAGCTTTTGTGAATTTGATAATTCATAGATGGTAGAAATTATAAATCAATAGATCAGAGAACATGATAGTGAATTGTGTTAGGTAAACATTCATTTTATAAATTATCTGGTTTATTTTATTAAAATTTGTTATTTTATCGCATCTTGTCAAATATTTAACGCAAACTTAGACACACAAATTAACAATAGTAGTAGTAGTATAAATATATTCAACATGAACATGAACATGAACATGAACATGAACATGTACTTACCAACAATATCCAGTGCAAAACTTCAAACATAATCTTCAAATTGTAAATAAAGGTTGACGAAAAATGTGCGGCTTGCATAAATAAAAACCAGGATAAATTATGTTTCGCCAAAAAAAACAAAAAAAAAAACATAAAATAATTTTAAAGAAATCAGAGTAAAATTCATTTGTCTTGCAATTATGATAGAAATTTCAAGGTCGAAAGGGAAAATGAAATATGGTATACTTAATACATATTTTATTTTATTATAAGAAATACACACATAATTAAGTTAAATGGGAACATTGTTTTGCACTTATGAACATGATCACCTTCTGACACACACAACATTGCGCATAAAACACGACCAGATATGGCCACAAGATAAACATTGCGCTGCATGAATCACAATCGACCAGATCAATGATATTCTCGACATATATATCTAAAAGTTAAAGTAGACAATAGACAATATTTGTAGACAGGTTCAATATGATACATAAACATGACCGGTAGACATTCTCCGATAAGTAATTAGCACACAGCTAGTTGACAACAAGTGTTGTCTACACAACATTGACTGCACTAACATTAGTGCACTTAGCATAGTGATCAACTATTTGCATTACATTTTAAATTAAAAAAACAACTAAAGTAACTTATTTCCTAATTTGTTTAGGGATCTACTTAAGAATGCGCAACTTCTAGTTTTGATATAAAGACACGTTTATAGAATATAGAACCATCATTTTGGCAAAGATGGCCGATTTACCCCCTGATAAACTTAATTAAATGGACAGATAAAAACTAGGTTAGAGACACAGCTCTGATCTTTCAAACAGAGAACTAGCGGAACAAGGTTGCTACACCTCACAGTGGCTGTTCCGGGTGTAACAACCCTGACCTTTAAACTTTCCCCCTCAGGTTTACAAACAAAATAAAACTTATCTTTTATCTCAAGTGAAACAAAAAGAAAGGCTATGATCTATTCTGTACACATAGAATATAACTAACATTGTTAAAGAGAGTATAAAAATTGTTTTTAGTGCCTTGATTCCATCTTGTCCTAGTGCTCCAAGAGAAACTGAATCATCTGGCAGGAATGTCGTGCACAAAACTAGACAGCCGCAGCGGCTTATCGTTCGAGAGCCAACACTATCTATATGATCGGAAAACTAATAGTAAAACAATCGAGGTATTTCGTAGCCATTTTGTTGATGTTTAGATGTACTTGGTCTGTGTGAGTGCACCTTGACCGAATGTCGGGTCCGTCATACGTGTCCAATCTGTCTGGCCGACCACAAAACCAATGGCGCGCATCTTCTCCTGCTCTCGACGTTCCTCCAGATCGGCCCAGCGCACCTTGGGAAAGTAAACAAGATCAAAATTTGAAGTTCCTCAGGTTTATTCAATAAGAATACCTATGTTGGAAAGTGCGTGGCCGGATACAAGAGTAAAAACCAACTCAGCAGTGTCAGCGAGAGGTGGCAGCCGTCACTGAGTACTATGGCGGGTGCTAGGTCAGAGTGTCAACTAGGAAGTGTAAGGCGCAAGGGGCAAACAGTGGAACTCTAACTACCCCTTAAGAAACCATAAACTATTTTATTCTTTCCCCGCGTCTTAGTACCGGCTTGTGTTACATGCATACATTAACTACACTAGTCGAATAGGAATGAGGAAGGTATAGTTTTAAAGAAACTATACCTGCATTTGCGTGGGGAGAAAGTATGAAACTGTTTGGCCCATTTGCCCGAGATTCAAACACTATTTACCCGCTTCTTGCCTGGCGTACTCTGGCGCTTGTCGTAGCAGTCGGTCAGCTGGAGCCAATCTTCCAGAGTCTGAGGTTTGGCGTCTCCCTTGCACTTCTTGGCCAGACCGTCCAGGCGCTCTGTGAGACAAGAGTTACCAACCTCAACGACTGACAATACATGGTAGTAATAATAGAGAGCAGAAGGAAATTGTTATGGTACTCACTGAGTTTGTCGCCGGCCGACTCCTCCCACTCCCACTTGCTGGTGAAGGGGTTCTTTGAAAGCTCCTGTGAAACAAGCACTCCACAGGTTTTACACACTGTTCTCGACTGAGAGGTACAAACAAGCACTCCACAGGTTTTACACACTGTTCTCGACTTAGAGGTACAAACAAGTCTGTCCCAAAATAACCAGGTAGTAAACAATTTAAATCTAGATCAGAGAAATACTCGGGTAGTTTGTGTTTGTTGATTACATTACCACAGTAAACACACAGCGTTGCTTGTTGCCTAACCTGGAGAAACTGATTGTAGGACAAACCTTCACCAATATAGCAAACGGCAGCTCATGTCTTACAATTGCATTGCATAGGAGTAGATCTAGTCCCTCTGAGAAACTGTCGGATCAACTCTACAAAACACGGGTTACCAATATATTACACTCATTCACAAACACATTTAAGATCTAAAGCTCCTCAGTTCTTGCTCTAAATATTAGCATCTTATACTTTTTTTGGTCTACTCAACGAACACGAACCAACATTGCAATTCACAAAACTGAGTTTTTAAACAGCGGTAAATATCGCACCTAACCCATAATATTAACTTAGTAAGTAACTGGGACACTAATTAGAATATAATCTAGCTTAGGTATCCACAGCAATGTAAAGTGTGAACTGTGTTACTATGTCCAATGGCAGCAGTGTTAAGTGTGAACTGTGTTACTATGTCCAGTGACAGCAGTGTTAAGTGTGAACTGTGTTACTATGTCCAGTGGCAGCAGTGTTAAGTGTGAACTGTGTTAGTATGTCCAGTGGCAGCAGTGTTAAGTGTGAACTGTGTTAGTATGTCCAGTGGCAGCAGTGTTAAGTGTGAACTGTGTTACTATGTCCAGTGGCAGCAGTGTAAATATAATTTGAATGTTGAATAAAGAATACAAATCCATGGGTACTTAATTGGCCAGGTACCAGCTGTTAAAAACTTAAATCTATTCAGAAAAACAACACAATCATCATCATCATATGGTATTAAGCAGAGCAAAGTAAAATAACGCAGTTGGTTGCAGGGTCAACAGGGGTAGCTCTTTTAAAATGAAAATAGAGGAGCCAATGGTCTCTATGAATAGAGATACAAAGGTATAAATATCTGTGATTTGTATCTCTCCATCGTTAATATCTCATATCAATTCTCTAGAGAATCTAAGAACTAGACATTATTTGTTATCAAACATATTCACACAAAATAGGTTAAACCTTCACGACAATAATCTCTCTGATATTAACAAGAACAATTACCGGGACAAACACAACTTTTCAAACACCAAATAAATGGTGAATTAGTTTTATCTCCAGTGTAAATAATATTTATCATCAATCAAACACAAAATACAATTTGAAACAAGGTTAGATGTTCATGAAATTCAAACCATTTTCACAAAACATTCCCTGGCTAGAGTTGACATATTAATAGGTTTATTGACGTTACATAATCAAGATTTACACAGTCCGTTGTTATTACCGTTTAAATTATTTGGTTTTATTATAAGATTTCTTATGGTAATTATTGCATATATTAATTTAAAACTAACAATATTATATAAGATTCCAAATTCACCCGCACAAAGCCAGTGCAACTGTTAAGTTTAATCTAGGAAAATGTCAGAAACATAGAAATAAGATTGAGATGGTTTAAAATAATAAGTGAATTGCCCGAGCCGTAGAGCAATTTGTTGACAATTCCCATCGAGCCAACATCATCTGTTGATATATTATAACAAATATAGCCTCTATCTATCAAAGAAGGAAATCAACATAAATTTAGAAACTAAGGAAACAGTATTATTACTCGTGGCTTAGCGAGCGGGGGTCTGGGTGTTGTGTGTGTGTGATGGGTTTGAGGTAGTTAGTCGGAGGATGTTGGGAGAAACACGTGTATCACAATCTTTGTAAAACCACACAACTCAAAAAAACAACTATATCAATGAATACAAACACAAGCTTTGCTAATTATCACAGTAAAATAGCCAATAATTAGCTTCTAATGTAATTCCCGTGCACTTCAATCGAGGGCAGGGCTAGACAGAGGTCGTGACCATCAACATTACAAAGGTAACATGTGGTGGGAACACAAACATATAGTTTATACACATTTAACCGAGCAAGAATATTAATTCGCATAAAAGTTAATCAGCCGTTTTCAGTGTTTAAGGTGGAAGTGTAGGGTTAACCAATCAAGGGCAGACATTTTGTAGTTTTCGGTCAAAATAAATCAAATATTTCTCCAGTAGAAACAAAGAGTTTAATTTTTTTCATGTGGTGATATCAACAGTTGAATATCTTTCACAAGCATGACAGCATTAGTTGACAAACTTTTTAAATGAAGAGAACAAGTTGTCATTAAATTCCAGGACACCGCCGACAGGTATTTTACAACGGTTGAGGCCACCGCGTGAAGAAAGTTACCCTCTAAGATTCTACTGGAGTAATATTTGATATAATTTGGTCAAATAAATAGTTTGCTATAAAAACTGGAAAAAAAAAAACAAAAAAAAAAAAA
>CABFWB010002309.1:73071-86897 GCA_902151455.1 Timema bartmani | reverse complement strand
AAAAGAAATTGTTAAAAGTAATGAAATAATGTGAGAAAACTTAAGTTTAAGTTATTTTAAATGTAAAATATAACATGTAATTAAAAAACTTAACATTCATAACAAAACAGTGTTCTTTTACAAGTGTTGGTAACCTAAAACCTAAACATATGATTTTTGAACTGTCATCCAGGTAAAGACCTATCGTGAATGAATAATATGTATTGTAAAAAGGGCCGCACCCAGCCCATGGTTCTAAATTAGCATCCCTCCCCTCAATAGTCATGTTAATGTTATTTCAAACTAGGGGTGTGCGAAGCTTCGTAACTTTGACTTGGCTTCGAAACAAACTTCAACTTCGACTCGCTTAGAAAAAATTCCGGTCTTGAAGCGTCGCCAATAAAAGTAGTAGTTAAGTATAGTATTATCATTATCAAAGCAACAAAAAAAAATCAGAACTTTGATTCGGCTTAGAGAATATTTCATTATATTCGATTACGAGTCAAACATGTACTGATGTATGAATGTTTGGGATTCGAGCGCCCATACTTAATGTTAACATGAGCCCAAACCCAACGAGTACCCAGTCCTCCATGAATCAGACAACGTTCTAAAGAAAGTCATCAGAAGAGAGCCCTGTGCTACTCATACACTCCTATGTAAGATGGTTATTCAGTGGTCACATGGTCTAAGGAGTCGCTATTACAAGAGACCGGACCAACAATTAAAGGGAGATCGGGGTTAAAGTCCCGTTAGGATGAAATGAGAGTGGTTTTCCCACTATCGCTACAAGCAAATGCAGGTACACTTCCTATAAACCTAAGGCTCCTCAACCCTGACACATCAGCGTAATCAGTACCTAAACGAGTAGCGAGGTGCGGTTTACAAAAAACCCATGTTCCAACACCAGGACTCGGACAAACCTGTGCTCGTCCATGCCAGATCACCAGGACTCAGGCTCCGCCAAACAAATCTAGTTTTTTAAGATATCTTTTATTTGTATTTTCACATCATATAAAAATTACTATTCAAAATTTGCTTGAACATCTGTTTCCCCCCCACAACTTTCTGACTATACATCCTTTTTGTTTCATTGACATGAAATGGGTTACATAGGTTTATGGAGTGTTGTGATATAGAGAGAGCATTTCGCAAACATTTGTAAGCTCCAACGGTTGAGCTTGCTTCCAAAGACCGGACAGTTACGGTTCAGTTTACTCCAAGATATATTTTACTGCACCAAGAACAGCTTACCAGAGTTTTTAACATTATTATTTAGATCCAATATGGAGGTTCGTGTTTGTCCCTCTTTAGTACGACGAGGAGGATAGATGAACAAGACTTGCACTTACCACAGTTTATCTCCTTTCTCCTCTCGACTTACAATCGCCACTGTTTCTGTAATCCTGCAGTCTCCTAGTTTACAATTAGTTTAAGTTTCCTTTTTTAGCTTTGTCTAAGTCTGAGAAATTGAAGTATTTTAATATTCTTTAGTGGTTTTCTTATTTTTTTCAATATTTATGTGGCCTGTGAGGTGGTATGGACATGTGAAAGGAATGGGAGGAGAAAGATTGTTGGAAAAGAAGGATACGAGAAGAAGGTTACAAAGGAGACCAACAAGGTGGGAAGGGAGTGTAAAGCAAGAGAAGAATGGTAAAGAGATAGTGAAGAAATAGGAGAATATAGTGGAGAGATAGGAAGATGGAGGCAATATACCAAACTGACCCGGCTGAAAATGATGCTAGATGATGATGATGATGATGATGATAATTTTGTGGTGTTAAATATTTCAGGTTATGGTTCATGTATTAAGTTTTTAGACCAAACGTGTTAAAGACTGATACCGATGATAAGTCATTCTTCATGACTCGTCAGTGTCTTACCTCGTCAATCTCGGGGCCAGGCTCGTCAACCTTCTCTTCGCCTTCCTCCCCTTCTGCTACCACCTCCTCAACCATCTCCTCCTCAATTGTTGTGTCTTCCATCTCCACCTGCAGTCATAGAGTGGCTTTAAGAAACTTATCAGCAGAAGTGAGAGAATGGACAGATAGAGAATACAACTACTTGTTACCTCAGTGATTGCCTCGGCCTGAGGTCAGTGACTGTTACCTCAGTGATTGCCTCGGCCTGTAGCAGTGACTGTTACCTCAGTGATTGCCTCGGCCTGTAGCAGTGATCTGACGTCAGTCTTGAGGTAGTGTTTGGGAGTGTCCTCCCAGTTTTTGATAATCTTAGAGATGTCTTCCTCCGACCTGTTGTGGATGTTCCTCTTGAAGCACGCAGCTAGCTCCATGTCTGTCTCGCAGATGTACACCTGTGGAGTCAAGTTTGGTCAGTCTCCCGGATAAAACTTAACAAATCCAGGGTTGCCATTATTTCAAAGTTTTCATTTGTCCAGACAACTCTCAGAGAGTAGTATAAAAAGATGATTTCTATAGTGATGCCATTTGCATTTAAAACAGGATAGATCGGTATTGATGGGGAAATGTTTGCAAACCCAATATTTCAGTTTTGTTCTCACCTGGAAGCCCTTCTGCTTGGCGTAGCTCCACATCTCCTCAAACTGTTTCACTTGGTCATTGATACAGTCCACAATGATGAACGGGAAGTAGCCGTCGTTAACAGTCTTTTTGAACGCCTTCAGAAGAGAGCTCTGATAGTGCTTCTCCATGGCTGCCTCGTACTCGTACTCCATTACCTGACTCACAAGGGACATTGTCTGACTCACAAGGGATCATTGTCCGACTCACAAGGGACATTGTCCGACTCACAAGGGACATTGTCCGACTCACAAGGGACATTGTCCGACTCACAATCAATCCATCCGTCACGAGACAGCTGTGTACTGACCTTTGTGGTTACCTTGCGTCCTGTCTCTGGGTCCTTGTCTTCTTTCTCCACCTCAACCATGAAGTAGTCATCAAGAGACAGAATACGAGGTGCAGACCCGCCCATCTCCACCTCCTTGTCCTGTAGTAACACGCAACCCTCATTAACACACAGTGTTGTACAATAGCGCACCTTGACACACAGTGTTGTACAATAGCGCACCTTGATAAGTTTAGCGACGAATGTCTTGCCAGAACCAGGGGGCCCTCTCAGAATGATGACCAGCCTAGCTGGTCGAGCAGCTCTCTGGGGTGGACTGAGCAGATCATCGATCAACACCGCGGGGACCCCTTGAGCTAGGTTAGGAGGGGGAGGAGCGTCTGGAGGAGGCGGCAGGGGGCCGGTTTCCCCTCCTCGGCTGAAAAGAGTTACAATAAACTCCAATAAGAGAGTAAACCAGTTGATGTCAACCATAGTAGAGATGAATGGACCCAGAGCTTTGTCCAACTTCCCGACACTTGTATAAATGTAAGGAAGGAACAGATTCCAACCCTTGTATCAATGTAAGGAAGGAACAGATTCCAACACTTGTATCAATGTAAGGAAGGAACAGATTCCAACACTTTTACACTGTATTTAAAAAAAATCAAGTAGTCAAGTCCGTAAAGAAAAAAATAATTGATTTTGTTTTAATTCAATAATATATCATTAAATAAACGCTAGAACGAACTGAGTGAGATAAATGTGTCTGGAAAGCCACTTAAATGTTATAAATAAAACTTTATAAAAAAAGAACCTCACAGCATTTTGGTGTGTTTACACGTAACTTACCTCTTAAATTTGAGTTAATTTATGACCATTTCTAACCAAAAAAGTGTGTATTTTAGTGTTCGATGTCTGGACTATTAATGAAGCCCTCTCTCGGAGTTTAACGTACCTGTTGTTGTGGCCTTGGTACCGCGAGGAGCCCTTGTCTCCAGAGTGTCTGCCCCTCCATCTAGATAACAAGTCACTAGACATTCAGTCATGCCCCATGCAGTGGTCTCACGTGCACAGCTTTCAACACCATTTTATTGCCAGAACCATATTCATTATAATTAATAAAGATGACTCAAAGCAGAGATTTTGAGAGTTGAAACTTTTGTTTTACAATTTAAGCTCCACTAATTAAAATTACATGTTTATATCAATGCTATAATGGGTGACAATTTAATGGGGTTCAACTATTTGCTGCCGATGAGATATTAATTTTAAAGGGAAAACCAACTAATAGTTATCTTTCTGAACAACTACTAGATAAAGCCAGGATGAAATGGAGTATATTTTTCAAGCAACAAAACTACTTAGGACGAGTCAATTTTGACTACAAGAATACAATCAATATTGTTCAAACAAAAGTATAGTTATATTCTAGATGAGACATAAATAAAAAATAGAAAGTAAAAACTATCAATTTAAGACAGAGGTCTACAACCTTTTTAGGCCCTGATCAACTCACAAACTTACCAAAGGTCAATTCTCCACTACAAGTCTACTTTGTTTTTAATCTATATATCTTAGGTTTGTTCCTTAAATTCTATCTTTCTTTAATACTTATAGACTCATCAGGGGCGCCCACAGGAGGGGACCCAGTCAACAGAGCGCTATAGAATATAACTAATAAAGTAATTACACCAGACCACCTGCTGACTTTAGGGTTGATAGTTTGGCGCATGTGCGAGCAGTTCCAACAGCATTCGCCATTCTAATTGTCAAGATCAAATGTCCACCCACGAATTTAGATAAATTTGTAACTTTTGTTTATGTTGTATCTTATTTCCAGGAGACACGGATTGCTTTAAAAAGCGTCTTTTGAAGCTTCAATTTAATAAATTTTTCCAGACCCCCCCTGGAGAAAAGTCCTGCGGGCGCCCTTGGTCCTCATCGTTTTGGAAAAACTATAGAATAAATAAAATGTACATTTTAATACTAAACTATTTCTTATATTACTGAATTTGACTGATCAAGGTAATTTTGGTTAAACATAAATATTATTTGATAATACTTGATATACTATATTGGCCTAAATATGGTGCAATGTTTTCTCCTAAAACTGTACTTGTATTATATTCTTAACATAAGCAGATTCATAGAGAAGTCTATTTTGTAGCATGCTGGAACTATACCAGCGGTAATCATCGGAGGCCCTAATAATAACCTCAAGGTCAAAACAGAGAGAGAGGGAGTATTTCCAGCCTTGAGTGTCACTAACTGGTAACTCAGTAGGTCAGTGTTTGTTGCTGGAAGAAAGTGTTCTGTGTTAGTGATATTAAAACATCGCACACGGCAGAGCCGCAAGTGAGTGTTAGTGAAGGAAAAGAAGCTGTGATATGAATTCTAAAATAACAGCAACAAACAAATAACTTGCTGGCTGGTGTTTCGGAGACTAATATACAACTGTGGAGAGTAAACTAAGAACAGTCGAGGAGTGTCTGCGCGTCAATACAAGCATTAACGGGACTGTGATGAACACCTTCAAGGTATCAGGGTGGTATTATGTGCGAGGTGAGGCCCTAATAATAACCTCAAGGTCAAAACAGAGAGAGAGGGAGTATTTCCAGCCTTGAGTGTCACTAACTGGTAACTCAGTAGGTCAGTGTTTGTTGCTGGAAGAAAGTGTTCTGTGTTAGTGATATTAAAACATCGCACACGGCAGAGCCGCAAGTGAGTGTTAGTGAAGGAAAAGAAGCTGTGATATGAATTCTAAAATAACAGCAACAAACAAATAACTTGCTGGCTGGTGTTTCGGAGACTAATATACAACTGTGGAGAGTAAACTAAGAACAGTCGAGGAGTGTCTGCGCGTCAATACAAGCATTAACGGGACTGTGATGAACACCTTCAAGGTATCAGGGTGGTATTATGTGCGAGGTCGTGCTATATTTGAGCCAATACGGTATTTGCAAGTTTAAGACTCAAAGATCAATTTTAAATGGCAGTGTACAAAGATCAATTTTAAATGGCAGTGTAATTATCTCATTTGATAACCCAATTGACAGCCCCTGGGTTAGAGGATATAAGAACTTATTTAAGGAATTTAAATTTGTTCATTTTTAAAAATGTCCAATAAAACATGTGTTCCAAACAATAAAATTGGTATTTGTGAAGTGTGCAGTAGAATCCATTTAAAGTGCTATTTTCAATCAAACTAAGTCATAGCAAATAAAATAAATAATTAATACATGCATATTTTCTATAATTTAAAAACAACCATGAAAATAAAACAATATTTCTGTAAAGTGAAATGTTGCAATAAAAATACAGAAGCAGATGATTATAAAACATTTATATTACTACATATATTGGACTGAAAACTGTTATAAATTATTTTTATTGTAGACGTAGACAGTAAGATGTGAAGAATCTAAATGCGGCCTTACATCGAGGCAACAAAAGGCAATATGTAGCATGTTGCCACATGTTGCTACCTTCTCGCCGGCAGTGGGTTCAGAGGCAACAAAAACCGCGCGACTTAGCGTATTAAGTTTATTGAAGAGTATAGGAGTCATGACATTCTTCGAGTAGTTTATTATAAAAACAAAAAGGTGGATATTTTCTAAAAACTGTCAGAGAGCTATGAATAGTATATTGCAAATTACTATACATATGAAAAAATCTGAAGTAATTGAATTGCATGTTGTAATAACTTAATTTATCAGATTAGAATGAAATATTACAATTATTTGGTCAATAATTGTGACTTGAGTGATGTTAATGATGAATAAACTTTATATGTGAATTATTGAGAGATAGTTATATTTAATGTAATATCTTATTAGAGTATTCAAGATAATTAATTCAATAAATATATATAAGCATTATTAGAATGAATGTGACGTCCTAAATTTAAAGAATAAAATAAATAATCTTTGTGGCTAATTTCATTGCTAACGCAAAGGCTAAACAAAAACTACCACTGGACAGTCGCAACTAGTTGTGATACGAAATCTTGTTGGGATAAATTTCACCCTTCACACACTTGTCTGTCCCACCACCTTCTTCGTCTCCTCTGGTTCTTTACCTCTTCGGCAAGAATAAAAATAAACTGCGGCCTCAATCGTTGTTCTGGATGACGTCTTTTAGCAGACTGGCGATTGGAAACGCAGGCAATTTTGTTTGCTTTGGTGAAGATGCTTTGTAGCATGCTAGAGAAATCGCAGGGAGCTGTGTTCTCCGACATACAGCGTTGAGTCAACATGTTGCCTCTTGTTGCCTTGGTGTAAGGCCGCCTTAAGACCATATAGTAAGTGATAAGACTCGCATGTTTATTGAGAGACGAAACAAACCTCACCTCGCAGTAAGAATCTTACGTTGGTGTACAATTTTATTTAACTACTCGAGAGCAGGAAAACACAGTTAACAATGGTTGTGCATCCCTTTAAAAGAAGACATCACTGAGTGTTGCACATCGCTAGAAATAGGAGTATGTGCCCCCTTACACACCCCTTCAGAGCTAGGTGTGGGTATTAGCTCCTGTTCATGAGGTGCAGCTTTGGAGTTAATAACTGTCTTGTAACAGGTACTATCACCATTGTGTCTAGGGTGGTCTATTCAACTTTATTAGAATTGTAGGCTACTACTTATCTTTCCATATTTTTTCCCCGTGTAGATTGTAACTATTTCCTTGATTGATGTTTGACAGTCATAAGGACTCACCTTTCCTCCTCCTCCGCCCTCTCCTTGTCTCGCCCCCAACGAGTCTTGCCAACATCTGTAACGAGAACCATCTCTATAGTCATATGTTGTGACCGACCAATACATGACATGTCACACTGTTGCGTGTAGTATCACACACTTACCTCTATCCTCCCATCTGTTCCGACTTTGGTCCTTGTCTCGAGTCCTCGACTCCTCCTTCCTCCAGTCATCGGGTCCTGCAATCACAAACATACACCCTTGAAGAGACCAGCCTAGATAATCTAGAGATGTTGCAATCTTACAGGACAAGGTTACTACCTACCGGGTGGTTTGCGCTGACCGGAACCGTGACCGTAGTCGAATGTCTTCACCGGGGTCTCAAACAAATCAGCTGCAAAAAGAGAAACACGACTATGAGACCGACATGTGTTGATACGATTCATCACTGGGTCCTTCCAACCAAACTAAACGTCACCAAGAGCCCCGGCGGGTCCGGCCAACGGACTCACCTTTGACAACTGGCGTGACAGGCTTGTGTCCGTAGTCCACGACAGTTGCAGGCTCCAGGACGATCTCCTCTTCTCTCTCCCAGGCTGGTGGCCCTCGTGGCCGCCCCCTCTCCCATCCCAGGGGTTCTTCACGGGACGGAGGTCCTCGGGAGGGGTTATCAAACCGGTCCGGAAAGTTTGGCGGATATCTAGGATGGTCCCAGCCTCCTCTGGTTGGAGGTGGGCCGTCATCAAACCTGATCATAGACACCGGGAGTTAGTTGTTAGATTCTCTATCTCTCTCTCATCTTCAAGGCCAAGGTCACTTCACCATTGATGAGAGATGGATCAGAGGTAAGGGGGTGAAATATTGTTGGGGCAATGCTTGGTATGGAATTGTTCTTACCTCCTGGCCCATCGATCCCTGTAGTCTCCGTCTGGTCCCCAGTTGTTGCCCCGACCCTCCAAATCTTCCAGGGGGAGGGAAGTGTCGTCCTGCTGGCCACAGCGTCAGAATATCTTACAACAATTAGTGAGGCTCTTCTGCTTACAATATACTCACAACAGACAGACAGACAGACATGACAGAGATAATGCATTCACACCGTTCTGTGGCGGCGCAGAAACTCTGTTCTCACTTCAACAGGAAATATTGTCATGAGCCTGTCCTGTATTCAACCTAGTTTGTCGGTGTAGTCCCCAAGTTCTTTTTCTACTTAAGTCAACAACCTATAGGTCGGTTTTAAGCGATTTCTATTCATCCGGCACTCAGCTCTTCAGCTGGTTAGTGCTGCCTGAACCATCTGGTAGAAAGCACATGCACTAAGGGAGTGGTTCCTCGGTGCCTTTCTATGAGCGAGAGCGAAAGGGCCTACCAATTTTGTCGAGAAAGGTGTTCTCACATACCTTCCAAGGTTCTTTTACTCGCCACTATCAACATGTGACCGGCTTAACTTTTACTCAGAAGAAAGTTGTGCTAAGGATATTTACAGCTCAAGAACAATCTGTCGACCCCGACTAGGTTTGAACCCACAAACATCGGGTCCTGAGGCCAGCACTTTACCCCAAGACCAAGGCTGACTACCCCCTAAGTTTTGGGGCATAATTAAAGCTATAAATAATTCTATAATGTACACCTAAAATAAATTACATCCAAAATAATCATATATATATAAAATGTTTATGTATTCCTAAGATATATTTGCATATCTCAGGGGGTACACGCGCCCTAGGTTGAATAACATAGCTTTATCTGACCAAGAAACAACAATTTAAAGTTGCTCATTAATTACACAACTCTTTGACGAGTCTCTTGTCTCTCGTCTGCACCCGACCTGGTTTCCGCTGGGGCTCAACCCAACCCCCACCAGGTTACCCAGATCCTGGGGTACACTCCTTGTTGGTGATATCAGAATTTAGAAGGAAAGGCTATAACTAGGTAGGTTCCTTGTATTGCACGTCACTACTCTGTCAGTACCCAAACAGTTGTTGATGATGATGATGATGTATATATTTAAGGAGAGGCTAACTAGGTAGGTTCCTTGTATTGCACGTCACTACTCTGTCAGTACCCAAACAGTTGTTGATGATGATGATGATGATGATGATGTATATATTTAAGGAGAGGCTATAACTAGGTAGGTTCCTTGTATTGCACGTCACTACTCTGTCAGTACCCAAACAGTTGTTGATGATGATGTATATATTTAAGGAGAGGCTAACTAGGTAGGTTCCTTGTATTGCACGTCACTACTCTGTCAGTACCCAAACAGTTGTTGATGATGATGATGATGATGTATATATTTAAGGAAAACCTATATTTATGTTTTGCTATATCTGGAAAAATGCGCACGAATAGAAACAAACACAAAATGAGTTTTACACTGATAACACTGGACAAAGAGGTAATATGTCCTCTAGAGTTGCTGTGAATCTATTATTTTATGAATCACAATATTTATCTTAGCTACGAAACTTGAAACAAATTATGAACAAAAGAGGAGATATGAATATAAAAGAATAATAACGGCCTGGGGGCTTCTTGTTACGATTGTCATATTAATTATCTTGGGGCTAAGACACCAAAAGGCAGAATTAGAGCTCTAAAACAAATTACAGCTCAAAATTAAAAAAATAAATATTTAAATCTCAAGTCGTCTAATTTTGAATGACCTTAAGGAGTCTTGGGTTTGAAGATTCCATTCCTAGCGATTTCATTTTCCCATTTTCCTGGATACCTATGTCTCTGTCCAGCGGCAGCAGTGTAATGGCGCAGTTAGATATGAGAGGATCCTTACCTTGCCATAGTGACCTCCTGGACCTGGAGGCCTTCCTCTGCCTCGGTCTTGCCAGACGCCACGACCACCACGACCACCTCTACCTCGAAAGTTGTCTTCATGAAAGGGGAAATCTTGGTGTCCTCCTCGCATCATGTCTCCTCCAAATGGAGGACCCTCCACACCTCTCATTCCAGGGAAGTTGTCTCTTAGAGGGAAATTGTCCCTAGGGGTGGCCAAAAGTCCTTCTCTTGGGGTGCCCAAAAGACCTTCCCTAGGGGTGCCCAAAAGGCCTTCTCTGGGGGTGCCCAAAAGACCCTCCCTGGGGGTGCCCAAAAGACCCTCCCTGGGGGTGCCTAAAAGACCCTCCCTGGGGGTGCCTAAAAGACCTTCTCTGGGGGTGCCTAAAAGACCCTCCCTGGGGGTGCCCAAAAGACCTTCTCTTGGAGTGCTCAATAGGCCTTCTTTAGGGGTGCCCAAAATACCTTCTCTTGGAGTGCCCAATAAACCTTCTTTAGGGGTGCCCAAAAGACCTTCTCTAGGGGTGCCCAAAAGGCCCTCTCTGGGGTGGGGTCCTTGCAAGTTTTCTCTTTGAATGGGATCCTTTACATCTTTAGGTCCTGTAATATCTTTTGAGCCATCTTTAGGAGCTTCAAAGTCTTGTGGTATCTCGGCGCTTGACTCTGGTACGTTGCCATCTTTTTCTTCCCCCCTTACGCCAGATTGAAAAGGGTCCTTGTTGGCTTGCAAGTCATCCTGAAACCTGGCTATATTATCCCTTGCATTGGGATCAAAGTTGTCTCTAGAGACTCTGAAATTGTCTCGAGGAGCCCCTAAACTATCTCTGGGTCCTCCAAAACCATCTCTTGATACCCCAAAATTATCTCTGAGGCCTCCAAAATTGTCTCTTGGACCCCCAAAGCTGTCCCGAGGACCTCCAAACTTGTCCTGTGACCCTCCAAAATTATCTCTAGGGCCTCCGAAATTCTCTCGGGTCCCCCCAAAATTATCCTTGAGTCCTCCAAAATTATCCTTGAGTCCTCCAAAATTCTCTTGGGAATTTCCAAAATTATCTCTTGGTCCTCCAAAGTTATCTTTAGGTTTTCCAAAATTATCCTGTAGGCTTCCAAAATTATCTCTCTGTCTTCCAAAATTGTCTCGGGTCCCACCAAAATTATCTCGAGGGCCTCCAAAATTATCTCTTGGTCCTCCAAAATTATCTCTTGGTCCTCCATATTGGTCCCTAGAACCCAATAAATTGTCTTTTGAAGCCCCAAAATTATCGCCAGAGCCTGCAAAGCCATCTCTACCCCCTCCAAAGTTGCCCCTGGGTCTATCCCTGTCCTGCTGCTCCCAGGGTCTGCGACCTTGACCTTCTTGAGAACTGTAGCCTTCCATTTCTTGACCTGGGCCAACATTCCATCTCTGGCCTTCAGACAACAAATCTTGGCGGTTGGTTTTTATATCTTCGTTAGGACCAAAATTTCTTCCTTGGTTACCAGATCCGTGCCTAAAATCTGGATCCGTAGAACCGAATCCTTGGTTTTTTGCACCGAAAATGTCCATGCCAAGAAGTGGCTTGGGTCCAAATCTTTGGTTATGTGGTCCCTGATTTCCTCCAGAAGAGCCAAACTGTTGTCCCTGATTTCCTCCAGAACCAAACTGTGGTCCCTGATTTCCTCCAGAGCCAAACTGTGGTCCCTGATTTCCTCCAGAGCCAAACTGTGGTCCTTGATTTCCTCCAGAGCCAAACTGTTGTCCTTGATTTCCTCCAGAGCCAAACTGTGGTCCCTGATTTCCTCCAGAGCCAAACTGTGGTCCCTGATTTCCTCCAGGACCAAAATGTGGTCCCTGATTTCCTCCAGGACAAAATTGTGATCCCTGATTCCCTCCAGGACCAAATTGTGATCCCTGATTCCCTCCAGGACCAAATTGTGATCCCCGATTTCCTCCAGAGGAGCCGAAGTGTGGTCCCTGATTTCCTCCAGAAGAGCCGAATTGTGGTCCCTGATTTCCTCCAGACGAGCCGAACTGTGGTCCTTGATTTCCTCCTGGACCAAATTGTGATCCCTGATTTCCTCCAGAGCCGAATTGTTGTCCCTGATTTCCTCCAGGACCAAATTGTTGTCCCTGATTTCCTCCAGAGCTAAACGGCGGTCCCTGATTTCCTCCAGGACCAAATTGTTGTCCCTGATTTCCTCCAGAGCCAAACAACGGCATATTCCGAGGACCTTGATTTCCGTCTTGACCATACCCTTGATTATAGGGTCCCCCAGGACCATATCCTTGCATGTTCGGCGGTGGGCCCTGTTTGGGCGGAGGGCCAAAGCCTGGTATATTTTGTTTCCCTCCTGAGCCGAAGCCTTGCATGTTCAATGGGGCATTATTATACATCGGACCATAACCTTGCGTGTTTGGGGGAGCCTGATTCATCTCCGACAAGTTCGGGGGAGCCTGATTCATACCTGGTAAGTTTAAGGTACCTTGACCAGCCCCTGGAATATTTGGGGGTGGTAGAGTGAAGCTGCTAGCAGGGGGATGATCAGAGCCCGGTTCAACGACCTTGGCCCGGTCATCCACATCGAAACCAACCGACAATTCCTGGTCTTTCTTATCCGCCACTCCGGCTTTATCGGCCAACAAGTCCAAGCCCGGGATACCGTCTCCTGACGAAGTCTTCAGGAAGTTACCACCGGTTTCATCGGTCTTACTCTCGACTTCAACAGGGACATTTACAGGAGTGGCCGGTTGTTCCAGAAGAGGTCTTTCGGCTTTGCCGCTCTCCGGAGCGCTTTCAGGCTTTGGGTCAGGATCTTTAGAAGCCTGGTCGGACGAGTTGTTGCCTTCATCTTTTTGAGATTTCTCCTCGATACTTTCTGGAGCTTTGGTTGGCGTCCCGTCGAAGGGAGGGTTAGGACCGGGTTGAGGCAGTCCTGGCTCGACATAGCCCCCCACACGAGAGTTGGGGTCCTCTTGCCCCGCGGGGTACCTTTCATAGGCACTGCCATACGCAGCGCGGTTACTGCCTTCCCTGAAAGAGGATGTTCAGCTTAGATTGCAATTTTAGCTGGTCAACAAAATATTACTCATCAAGGAAAGCACAAGATTTTAGAAGAGAGTACACTTTGTTTACCCTGAAACCTACCTTGACAGATTACACCATGGCCATATCTTATCCAGGACTCATGGGCCGGAAACTTTTTGGGCTCCAGTCAACATTTAAACTAATCAAAAGTTCCCCGATCATCCAATGTCTTCTCTCCACTTTTGCTTTTTTTATTGATATTCTTTAAATTAAATTTTCCTGAAATACTTATGTCCCCACATTTATAGGAAAAAATACACCGCATTTATCCGAATCTAAGACGAGTTTTTCCCCCGCGAATTTGTAGCTTCAAAACCCAAAGGTAGTCTTAAAATGCATACTAAGGATTGGGTTACCTACACCAAAAGGCAACATTTTACATCTTTGTATGATATTAATACAATAGTGCAGAGCGCACTAGTCGTGTTGAGCCCGACTGCCGAGGACGGGGAGATCGAGGTTCGAATCTCGGTCGGGTGAACTGGGGGGGGG
>CABFWB010002309.1:49266-62196 GCA_902151455.1 Timema bartmani | reverse complement strand
GGTATGATGCATTGTCTACACAATATATCATATGATACTAGCAGACTTACTACCTGCTAGGGTATGATGCATTGTCTACACAATATATCATATGATTCTAGTAGACTTACTACCTGCTAGGGTACGATGCATTGTCTACACAATCTATCATATGATACTAGCGGACTTACTACCTGCAAGGGTGTAACTTGACAAACAAAATAAAAATACTTTAAATAAACATAGGCCAGTCAATCTCAATAAGCAGAGCAAAAGATTGTCTACAATTTCTTTGTGTGTACAATTGTCTCTGCATAAAACTAAAATATATCTAAATTATAAACATGGTTACATATCAAGGTGTTTACAGATTCAAACAAAGTTGTTCATTATATTAAGGTAACTCTAAAATAAAAATTTTAGTACAGCATTTTAACAAGTCTATAAATATAAGCTATAAATAGTGATTCAATCATTTAAAATCGTTACAGTTCATGAGCTATAAGTAGAACCCCATACAAATTATTTTGGTTTTAGTTAAATTTTGTTTTTTAAATCTCACTTTTAAGTGTTATTTCATGTTTATTCAAAATTACATGTTATTTAGTATTGAAACTTTATATATTTGCTTTAAAATTATTTGTCAAGTTTGTTTGCATATTTCACAATTTTGTATCCTAAAGTTAGCTTACACTAATACAACAAAATACTAATCAAATTACAGCATGGTTAAAATTTCTGCTTAATTTCTTCTTAATTTCGTGTTTATTTAAAGATTTTTTTGTGTGTAAAAGTAGTGTTATTTTGTATTATAGAGGGATTTTGTGTTACAGGACAATTTCGTTTTATTTCTATTTTCAAAAACATTGTAAATCATATCTAAAAGCTAGCAAAGTAAAAAGTACTTGATTCCGTCTTTATCTGGCACTCTTTGCTTTATCACGTCTCACCATTTTTACGGGGCTCTAGTTATAAGGCTATTTTATGCTTTACCTGTAGCATTATTAAGGTAGATAGCGTAATTAATGTAGGAGCTTAAATTTAATATAACTACACATTCATAATAAGAGGTGTACACAATGAAATATTATTATTAATATTATAATTAACTTGCATTATTATTTAATTGTGTACAACTCTTATTATGAATGTCTATCTATATTAAGTTCAGCTCCATACATTAATTACTCTACTTTAACAATGACAGGAAAAGTATAAAAAGGCAAGTTTGACTCTATAACGCGTGAAATGTGATGATTTGAAATCAATAATCAATATTTATAGCTTATAATTAGTTATACACTTATTAAAACCATACAATAATATTTTTACTGTCAAATGACCTCAGGAGCTGCTCAAGAATCAATTAAAACACTGGTTAAAAAATGAAATATTGTCTCAAGTCCCCTTTCTCTGAGATCGCCGTAGGTAATTAGTTTGATGAGAAAATATATGGACATATGTTGGTAACAGTGTCTAGGAAGAGCAACTTGTCCTTACCAGTGTGTTAGTATTCTATTATAATATTCACGACCAGCAAACTGGCTTCATGACCGGGTAATGTTTTCATATAAGTTAAATAGAATCATGATCAAGATAACAGCAATTTTAAAAATCCCAAACTAGTTTTAATTCATGTTTGAGTTTGAAAAGGTGGTATAAAAACACAGTTTATGAAATCCCAACTCACCAGATTACAGCAAAAACCAGATCCAGAAAACAGCAGAGAATATTTGTAGTTGGTACTTACGAGGTTCCCACTTACCTTCGACGGGAAACGAGAGATTATCGGCTGTATCTGACAGTTTACATTGGCAGCTCCTACAACACAGATAACAGCAGGTTAACAGTCTGACCATGCGCATTGACAGCTCCTACAACACATATAACAGAAGGTTAACAGTCTGACCATGGGCATTGGCAGCTCCTACAACACAGATAACAGCAGGTTAACAGTCGGACCATGGGAATTGACAGCTCCTACAACACAGATAACAGAAGGTTAACAGTCGGACCATGGGAATTGACAGCTCCTACAACACAGATAACAGAAGGTTAACAGTCTGACCATGGGCATTGGCAGCTCCTACAACACAGATAACAGAAGGTTAACAGTCTGACCATGGGAATTGACAGCTCCTACAACACATAACAGAAACCAATACTCTCCCGACCATTGCAGCATTAGCACCAGTCACTAGCCCGCCAATGAAAGACACCTAAGGTATTAGCAGACTGGAAAATACCTGCCAAAGGAGCAGTTTAGTGGCTTTATCTAAATAATTCACCAGGATGAACACATTAATACAATTAAATAGCTTTGGTAACAAGTGAGAATATAATTAATATAACACTTACTGTAATTTAGGCCTACATTGCTAAATGTTACCTGAAACAAAACTAACCTATTTAAATAGATTTTTTAGCACCACGTCCTACTACCCGTTCGGGTTATACGCTTATGTGCTAATTACGCTAATAGTTTTAGGGATTAGGAGGGTTATATTTATAGGAAGTGTACCCACATTTACATGGAGCAGAAAACAATTCTGAAAAAAAAAACTCGGTACACCCGATTAAGATTCGAACCTCGATCTGGTCACCGGTAGTCTAGTCTACTGTGAGAGTGGTGCGTTAGACCACGTGGGTTACCAAAGCGGGTCCTATTTTAATTAAATTAAGCTGCATACTCTTTTGCAATTTTAAGTCAACATTTTATATATATATATATAGTACGTATCTTTCAGTGCTACCTGAATTTATCTGATGAAAGCTTCCACTTAAATCAAAATGAGAAGGCCTACAGTATCTAATCACTGCTCAAACAACTAAAGACCAACAATTCTACCCTCCTTTTCTTGTGTCCTGGAGTGGCCTCGGGCTACAATTGGACAGTCGCAGAACATTTAAAGTTGAACATGCCCTGTCATCATAACCATGCACAATCTCCTAGGGGTTATTTCTTTAATGAAAATGTTTTTTTAAGTTATGGTTCAAAGGATGATACGATTACTAAATCCTTCTAAACTACCAATGTAACGTAAATTACCTGACCGCGTAGCTTATACTCTGTAATCATTAGCCGGCTAGTATTATTAACACACTTTAAGCCATTGTGCTTCACACGAGAATCACGTATCTTTGAACATTAACCAAAATAGACCTATGCAATACACTTAATTTACTAAGGGGCTGGCAATTTTGATCTTGCATTCATAAAAACTTAACGGTAAGGTTTTATTTAACAACTTAACTAGTATAGATTATTTTATTTGTATAAATTACAACGCGTCCAAACAAAATGTTTCAGTTGGCCCTTTTAATTAAAGTGAATGAATAGTAATGTAAATATTCTATTAATTTAATATACTTACACTAAATGATTTCAAGGAGCAGATATGAAGACTAAGATTCCACCAAATATTTAAGTATGTTTGGCTACTTGAACAATTTTATTGACATTTTCTAAATGAAAATGTGATATTCAGCCATTTTCGCAAGTAACGACAAGGTTGTACCTTTTAGTTCCGACTCCGTATTCAGAGAGATAAGAATTCATAGAATTGAAGTATATAAGGACAATATGTATATTTCGCCATCTTTCGTAGGGAAAAAAAAAATTAAATTGAAAGAGATATAAGGCTTGGTTTAGATTCATGCATTTTACGTAAATAACAGTGACAAGTGTAGCATTCCATAATATTATGTGTTTGAATTGGAGTATGAGATTGCAAGACAAGTGGTAGTACTATAGAATCATTAGTTCAGCTGAAACAAAAATACACGTTCTTGAGTTCACGTCTGTTAACCGATGATTTGGTTTACACATCATGAGCCCTTCCCTGGTAAGAATACAGTGCCCAAATAAAATTGGTGACGAGTATGTTTTTTTTTAAATTAAATAATCAAAATAAAAAACCGTAATTCGTGAGGGAAAAGGACAAATCTGTTGATTATTTTCGCGAGAAAGCGTGGTGGTTGTGTGCTACGTTTAAGCATGAAGTGGCACTAGCGTCAATAGTAATGTTTCAATGAGCTTAGTAGCTGGTTGGTAGAGACTTTGGAGATAGGAATACAAATTAGGGATACAGCCAATAAAGTTAACATAAACAATGTTAAAATCAATATAATAAAAAAAAAGGACTACAATAATTCATTATAAACGTATATAAGGTTTAATGTTAAAACTAAAGAAAAAAGGTAGTGTGATAATATTTGGTAGTAGTGATTGGATTACATGTGATGCATAATAATATGATGATTCAAAATTATTTTTAAAATAGATACATAAGAGTATATAATTCAAGTTTAAGACAAAGATAAAACACATTAGATAGTTTGATAGAGTAAATAATAAATATCTTCCCCATGATAATATCTTGCCACATTTCTTAAAATGAAAAATGTTTTTAATTGAACTCACTAGATAAAGTATGTTATTGTATTATTTTAGAGCTATATATTTGAAGCTAACATAGAAATACCGCTTTGAGTGGATGTTTAACTATTTATTTTTTTATTGTGAATCCAACTTTAATAAAATAAGGTTTGAACATAACTATCGTCTAAATTAAGTTTTGTTCTACTCACGGCCTGTACGTTTTCAAATTTATATTATTACATAAGATGCAGTTGATTTATTTCTTGGTTAGACTTTTCAGTCCACACGTTAAATCTTAGTCGATTGCCAATCCCTCAATATCAATGCGATGTTAATGAAAAGTTAAAGGAACAATTACCGTATAGCGATGGTAGTATTGTTTAATAAAGCCTCTGCGCTCTAGTGGGCTAAGTTGAAGCTCTATAAAGCATAGGCATATTATTAATATTTTTAGTTAATGTTTACCGCCATTTGTATACGCGTGTGTATTAAAAGGTTAAGAATTAGACAAATGTTTTTTTAAATATTACTTACGGTGTATTATAAATAAAGGTGAATACATGCGTGTTTCAAGAAAAAAGTTTTACATCCCAAGAGTTTCTCCTCGTAGTTGAAGGCGATGTGAAACTTATGACATCAAGTGATTTTAGGGATCACTTGGCCATTCTTAGGAAATGAAAATGCAAAGCTGCCGGCTAGGTTAAGTTTATTAGAACCTTTGGACAAAAAATTCTTCAATTATGGAATTTGAAGATAGAATAAAACGTTACAAGAAGCTCCCATTTGAAACACTTAACGGGCTCGAGTAAGTTATTTACCTTTACTAATTAACTTGCAGGGGGGGATTAGGGTTTATTGTATGTGAGCCAAAGTAACTCTTTGTTTGGTTGCCAGGTCTTCAGATGTGTCGGATGACATTAAGACGGCAGTGAACCAAGACTTTGATAAGTTTGTGGAAAGAGTGGCCACATTCGGTGTCCTCAAATGGGGCGCCTATCCGCAGTTAGTGTTACAGTTAGCACAGTTTGGATGGCAGAGCGAAATGAAAGACTACATGATCTATTGCACGTCATGTTCGACTAGACTGAGCTTTTCAGCCTATCGTGAGTTACTAGTTTAGTCGGAAGTAATGTAAGTTACCCTGAGGTAATTTTAAAGGTATCCAACATCAGTTTACTCTTCAAGGTCTCATGTGTTGTGAGACGCACACATATATAATAACAGTTAAATATCTGAGGTTTATGAAGGTGGAAACTAACTCTTTACAGACACAGCTGTTTCTGGATACGTCTTTCAATCAAACTAAATATAGCTACAATGTGACACTTAGACACGCAATGCAGACCTATTGGCGCAGTGGACCAATTCTCTACCACTGATTTATACAGGGATTGCCCTGTGCTCGGTGCCGTTCTTCACTCGTAGTTTAGGGCACAGTCGTCTTACTGCATTCGTCGAGACAATATTAGATTGCACACATTCGACAAACAACACAAATGTTTCAGTGTCCCAGGTTATCTTTGATGCATGCAAACTTTGGTGAGAGCGTAAACATCAAACGTGCCTGAAACTGCCGATTTAAAACAATTTACACCTCTGAAATCAAAATTGTTGGCCTAAGGAAGCTCACGAATATAAATTAAAGGTGCCATTAGCGTGTCTTCTTACTGGGTTTGATTCCCGGCATGGCTTAAAGCTTTGTTACTAATTGCAAAAAAAAAAGTCACAAAAGTCCCTGAAAAGTCACTAATTTTCAATATTTTTATCCTAAAGTAACGAAAATATTGTTGTTTGAATTTCCCGCGCATCATAACAACATGAACACGTCTAATGTCAAATCACCCGCTATCCGCGATGACATGCACTAGCCACAAGTTGCCCGATAGTTTTTTATCGTGATACCAAGGACAAGGTTAACGTTCGCCCTTTATTTAAAGTTTAATGTTGCGTGTGAGTGCATTATGCCTCTATATATGTATTATATAATGTTCGACTGTTTACCAAAGGAATTTTATGGCCACAAAAGGTCACCAAGAAGTCACTAATTTTTGTTTATACTCCAACTGAGTTGACATCCTGACACAACTATTTAGTTTGGTCAATCCCCCTTTAAACAACTATCTCTTTTTACCTTGACATCATTCAAAGTGTCATTATTTAGCACACCAATTTCCAAAAATAATTGAAAATGTTGAGTTTTTTGGTCATGTACAAACATAAAACTGACTGTTTCTAAGGAAATATTTATATTCATGTTATTATATTGGGTCACTCCCTCAGAAATCTTAAAATGCAGAAGTGGTGTTTGAAAATGTTCATTTCTATATTTTGTGTTCATATTTTATTTGAAATGTTGTTAAGATACCACTACTAAATTGTTAGTGGTTTTGACATTAGTGACACGTGTACAGGCTAATTATATTTTCTCTGTTTAGTGAAAGAACCTGATGATTGGACCGACAAGATCAAAAGTAGCCATTACAAATTCTGCCGTTGGATTTCTCTGGGTCACGCTTATCCGGAAGAGTTTGTGAAAGTCCCTTCAGATCTCAAGTTAATCCGAGATAGAGTTATCACTAGGACAAAAGCACTTTTGGAACTTGGCACCAGTTTGCCTAAAGTGCCAAGATACTTCCTCAAATCCATGGTAAGCTATAGAAACAATATTTAAATACAG
Organism: Timema bartmani; assembly: GCA_902151455.1. Classification (NCBI taxonomy): domain Eukaryota; kingdom Metazoa; phylum Arthropoda; class Insecta; order Phasmatodea; family Timematidae; genus Timema; species Timema bartmani. The sequence goes on along the minus strand of CABFWB010002309.1, from coordinate 55,159 downwards.
CACGACAATCATCATCATCATTATCATCATTTCCAGCCTGTGGCCGAGTCGGTTTAGTAAAATACCTCCACCTTACTTTTCCACCATTCTTTCTCCTTTAATTTCTTACATTCTTCTCTCACTTGCACACTTTCTGTTATCTGCTCCTCCCATCTCTCTACTATCTCATGTACCTGCTCCTCACAAACTTCATTCCCATCTCCTCCACTTTCCTCGTCTCTCTTACACACCTATATAACAACTCTTCATAGCAGGTCTCTTACACACCTATATAACAACTCTCCATAGCAGGTCTCTTACACACCTATAGAACAACTCTCCATAGCAGGTCTCTTACACACCTATAGAACAACTCTCCATAGCAGGTATCTTACACACCTATAGAACAACTCTCCATAGCAGGTCTCTTACACACCTATAGAACAACTCTCCATAGCAGGTCTCTTACACACCTATAGAACAACTCTCCATAGCAGGTCTCTTACACACCTATAGAACAACTCTCCATAGCAGGTCTCTTACACACCTATAGAACAACTCTCCATAGCAGGTCTCTTACACACCTATAGAACAACTCTCCATAGCAGGTCTCTTACACACCTATAGAACAACTCTCCATAGCAGGTCTCTTACACACCTATAGAACAACTCTCCATAGCAGGTCTCTTACACACCTATAGAACAACTCTCCATAGCAGGTCTCTTACACACCTATAGAACAACTCTCCATAGCAGGTCTCTTACACACCTATAGAACAACTCTCCATAGCAGGTCTCTTACACACCTATAGAACAACTCTCCATAGCAGGTCTCTTACACACCTATAGAACAACTCTCCATAGCAGGTCTCTTACACACCTATAGAACAACTCTCCATAGCAGGTCTCTTACACACCTATAGAACAACTCTCCATAGCAGGTCTCTTACACACCTATAGAACAACTCTCCATAGCAGGTCTCTTACACACCTATAGAACAACTCTCCATAGCAGGTCTCTTACACACCTATAGAACAACTCTCCATAGCAGGTCTCTTACACACCTATAGAACAACTCTCCATAGCAGGTCTCTTACACACCTATAGAACAACTCTCCATAGCAGGTCTCTTACACACCTATAGAACAACTCTCCATAGCAGGTCTCTTACACACCTATAGAACAACTCTCCATAGCAGGTCTCTTACACACCTATAGAACAACTCTCCATAGCAGGTCTCTTACACACCTATAGAACAACTCTCCATAGCAGGTCTCTTACACACCTATAGAACAACTCTCCATAGCAGGTCTCTTACACACCTATAGAACAACTCTCCATAGCAGGTCTCTTACACACCTATAGAACAACTCTCCATAGCAGGTCTCTTACACACCTATAGAACAACTCTCCATAGCAGGTCTCTTACACACCTATAGAACAACTCTCCATAGCAGGTCTCTTACACACCTATAGAACAACTCTCCATAGCAGGTCTCTTACACACCTATAGAACAACTCTCCATAGCAGGTCTCTTACACACCTATATAACAACTCTCTATAGCAGGTCTCTTACACACCTATAGAACTACTCTCCCTGCTGTTATCTTCTCATTACCTCCTCTCTACTTCCACCCTTTGTTTCTATCACATTGAATGATTGAATGTCATTCAGGACCACTCAAATATAAACAGAGTGGCTCCAGGGTTCAACGAGTCACTCTCGCTATAGACTTGACTACTGATCACAGGAGGATTTTGGTTTGAATATCATTTAGGTGTACTAAGGATTCCTTTTTCTTAAATTGTATTGCACTCTCTTTTCATTCAAAAGCAGGTACACTTTATTTAAATTTAGCCTTTGTCATCTCAAGCTCAATAGTGTTATTGGTATATAAGTGTGTAACCCAAATGAGTAGTAAGACGTGGTGCTTAAAAAAACTTAGAGATACGTATTTAATAAATTTGATTTACAATTACATCCTACATTTTCACTTTATGTCATTGTGTTCAAAGAAGACTAGTTTTTACTTTCTATGGCATGCAATTTATATATATTAGATGCCAATTAAGTTTCTCCAATTTGTCTACTAGTCTGTTATTGAAAAAAGTTGTAATTTTCTAACTTGTCATGTATAAAATTAAGTTGTGATTGTTAGCCAAGATCCAGTGAATCTTTTATTGTTGTACAGATGATTGCTCTGGAGCACGGCGCACTACAACTCATAGTAAAAAACATCTTGAAGGTTCCCCTGACTGAAGAAAGTTTGTCTGCCCTCATTCTTTCATTGTGCGGGTGGGGCCCCACGACGTCTCACAATGTCCTCTCGTGCGACTTCTGTAAGAGACAGGTCGGCCTCTGGAACTTTATAACCATCCAAGATGAGCCGACCTTGGCCGATGACTATCTTTGTATTCTCAACTCGCCGGGCAGTTGCACGGATGAGCCGTTGTCTATCTTGGAGTCCAGCCCTATTCAGGATGTCGACATGCAGCTCACTGACCCTCAAACAACTGAAGGTAGTGAACTGCATGAAGATGCTACTGAAAAGGAAGAATCTAGTTTTATCGATGATCAATATGATTATGGTCATTATGATGAAAACCAGGATAGTTGTGACGATGAAAACGAAGGTAGCGTCGAACAGTACACAATTGAAAACAACGATGAAGAGAATCTCGATTCCGATCAACGTGAAAGTGCAATGAAGGGCTACCAAGACCCAAACTTAATGATTGATAATATCAATTTGGTGCCGGATAACTTTTCTGAACAGGACTGTGAGGATTTTCCTGGGATTGAACCGGAAGACGGTACGACGAGTGTCGACACCAAAGTGTCGACAAAACCAAACCTTCTAGAGGGGGAAAATGGTGGTGTTGAAATCCTAGAGTTAACTTCAGGTTCTGAGGAGTCTGATGGTTCGTTAGAGGATGAGGAGGATGAGGAAGATTATCCCAGTGACGATGAAGAAGCAGAAGATGAAGAAATGTACATGGAAGAAGGTAATATTAGATTCATGACTGATGAAAAAGGATTAATTCAGAAGTACAGGAAAGATGAAGAATCTTTTGAGGACGAAGAAGAGGATATTGAAGAGCATTGTGACGAGAAAGATGATCCTGAAGGTGAGGAGGAAGAGGAAGCCACAGATGAGGAAGATGATCCTGAAGGGGAGGAGGAAGAGGAAGCCACAGAGGAGGAAGATGATAAGGAAGAAGGTACAGAGGAAGAAGATGATGATGATGACGACGATGATGATATGTCTGATGGAGAGCGCGTCGAGCAAGTTGGAGGAAATGGCTCTCCTTCCAATGGCGTGGTCGACGAGCAATCAAACCCTCAAACGTTTGAGATGTACGATTCAGAAAGAGACGGACAAAATTCTAGTGTTATTAGAGCTAAAGGTGAAAACGAAACCACAACGAATGTTGTTGGCAGCACAATGTTAGTATATTCTGAGAACAAAGTGAAAGGAGAGAATGTGATCGAGCAAATTCTCGTTGAAACCCAAAATGTTCAGGCCGTTGTTAATAAGCCAATAAAACCTATGATAGAAGAAATGGAAATAGCGGTTACTCCCAATACGGAAGTTGCTATGAATCACACATCTCATGTTGACAAGGCAGAGAACAAACGTGAGGTCAAGGAAATCAACAACAAATCAGATAAAGCATGTATACTAGATGAAACGATGGATTCTTCCAAAGATATTGAAAGTGAATCTGAAATGCTTGTAAAATCCACTAAAGAAACATTTCACTATCTTACAAATGACTTGCTAAACAATGATAAAAAAACTAAAGTGTTGGATGGGCCCAAGACTGTAAAAAGTAAAACCTCGATAGAAGGAGACTTTATTGACATTAAGGACAGTGATGTAAAAAACTCGATATTACACCACAGCTGACCCAACAAATCAGAAGAGAGGATGTTGAAGCCAAACCAGGAACTGCATTTGAAAAAGAGGATAGTTCAGAAACAACTAAAAATCTTATTAATGTAAAACACACTAACGTGAGACCAGGAACTTCTGTCGAATCCCAAGAAGATTTAGACAACCAAACTAGGTCAGGATTAGAATTAGAGAGCGGCAAAGTCGAGCAAGAACCAGGTCCACCAATTGAAATAGAAACCAAAACTTGTGAAAATGTTCCTGCGGAACAAACTATTTCCAATGAATCTGATGGTCCCGAATCTCGAACCGAGATGATTTCTAAAAATAGCACATCCCAATTAGAACCTTGTCTTGTTTCTGAAAGAGCAAATTCGGAACCAATGGAGATTGATAAAGTTGAAACTGCTTGCACAGGTAAAAGATTAATCAATGTAGAAGAGGAGATGGAAGTCAAGACTGAAAACCAAAATGTTGGCGATGACAGCAGACAGGAAATGAAAGAGGACATTAACTTGAAGGACAGTCAAAGTCAAGATGTTGGAGGTAGTAAGGATATCCAAGAGCAAGATGTCAGTACACTACCTAGTGATGGAAGTGATTGTGTTACCAAGGAGAAAGAACATTCTGTATCAGAAGAAAGTGTCGAGAAGTTGTTGGTAGTCTCAGGTGAGGTTGATTGTCAACACGTCCTCGATGAAACGGAGGATAAGACTGAAACAACGTACTCCACATGTAACGGACCTGTGGTAGATATGGACATCACTGGTCTAGGTACAAGTGTAGACATTGGAGCCAATCAGGATGCAGAGGACAGGGTGCACGCCGCCGGTCAAAGCAGGAAGAGGCGAAGAGTTTCGACACCGTTACCGGAAATTGACGCCAAGCGATGGAGGATGGAGTCGGTCAAGCTTGATTTCGACCCAGTCCAGGAACACAGGTGTGTAATAGTTTATTTATTATAACAATTATCCAGCACCACGGTGTAGTGGTCAGTGCACCTTGCTACAATCCTCAGAGTCCTGGGTTTTATTCCCGGCCGGTACCTTGGGTATAATTCTCTTAAGAGGAATTATTCCAACGGTCGCCAGGTATTGGTAAGTTAGGCTTAAGTTAGGTTTTAAGACTCGCACCACTTCGACAACTTGATATTCGATATCATCACATCATCTCATTGCTGGTACATGTAGAGCACCTCTGTAGGTATACCCTGGGTGCCGCCACAGTGGCATACAATCTACATACAGGTAACTGAACTAAATGTCATGTTCCTCCTGATCGGTAATGCCAAACGCTTAAAAAAAATTCTAATTATGAGTTCATACTTCAAACAAAATATTTTTTTATGAATAAATATTAATATAAAAAGTGAGCATCTTATAATGTCTTAGTTGACGGATGGTATTCTGTTTAGTTGGAGCAATGTCTGTTGATTGTTTGCGAATACAGGTATTGGTGCATCTGGGGACTGCCGGTGGACCGGGGACAAGAAGACAGTTTGATCGGTTGGCAAAGAGTCCTGGCGGACTTGGTGAGGTACACTTTACAGAAATCGACGATTGTCTCGGAAGAGGAAACAACAGCTGAAGAGGTAAGAGAGGAAACAAATTTTACATGGCTTCTATTGGCATACATGAAGTCTGTGTTGCAATGGCTGCAAGCCATATTGTCAATGTTTGGCTTTCTAATTTATTCCTATCACTTGTTTAATTAACATAACATATTTGACTACACATCACATCAATTTTTTAATGCCAAATACCCGCCTCGGTGGTGTAGTTCGCTAACGCGCTAGTCGTGTTGAGCTCGACTGCCAAGGACGGGGAGATCGAGGTTCGAATCTCGGTCGGGTGAACTGGGGGTGGTTTTTCCTAAATGGTTTTCCACTCTCCCTCCACGCAAATGCGGGTTCACTTCCTCTAAATTCAACCTTCCCAATTCCTAATCCATTAGAGTAATTAGTAATTAAGCGTATAACCCGACCGGGTAGTAAGACGCGGTGCTAAATAATAATA
>CABFWB010002309.1:30703-47839 GCA_902151455.1 Timema bartmani | reverse complement strand
CAAATTCCCAACTTATTGCCATTTTCCCCCGATCACTTCAAATTCCCGTTTTCCCTGATGATAGACACCCTGTATGTACTAATAATCACACTATTGGTTTAGAAATTAAGAGGGTTTAATTGAGAGGAAGTGACACACATTTGCATGGAAAACTGTGTATGAAAAACCACCCTCAGTGCATCGTACCGGGATCAAACCCCGATCTCCCCGTCATCGTCAGTCTAGTCCAACACAAAGTAGTGCGTTAGACCCCACAGCCGCTGAAGTGGGTTTGTTTTATCTAATTTAAACATTTGATTTTTATATATTTATTGAACTGAGGTTTGACTCAAAAGTTCTCAGATAAGTTTGCTTGAGCTTGACTATTGAAAAACCCTAATATTTAGCAGCTGCTCTATGATTTGCTGGCCTCTTTGCTGATTCAGTTGTTTTAGTTGGGTATGTTGGCAGTATGTAGTGGTTGGTGTTCAGGAAGTGTTCTTGGCCTCTTCAAATGGCCGATGTAAACCTGACAAGCTACTTTGTACACCCCTGATTTCACACGTATCATATTACATCTCAGTTTGTGAGAATATGACATTCTCAATTTTGAAGCAAATTTAAATAGAAAAATTTCATAATAAAAGTGTTAACTCTTATCACGCGAGCCTGCAATCAAGCCATATTTACTGGTCAGCACAATAAGCCCTCAGGCCATTAATTCCAGTTTTCTAGACTGGAACTGCTACATCTTTATTCAATTAGCTTCTCGTTTGTCCCCACAAGGTTGAGTTTGACCTCATTCCAGACTCAAAGCTTGAAAGAAATATTCTGGAAACACTAGGGATCGAACCCGGCACCTCTAGATCTGTAGACCTCTTAAGTTTCTGTTTTTAATTAGTCAAAACATATTGTCTTTTGTCTTATTTGTACCCAAAATAGGCCAGTAACCATTTTTAAAAGTGAAATTATACAATTAGAAAATTCATAGTTATTCTGCAAAGTTTTAATTGTAAAAATAACATGATTTAATTGTTAGTACAATTCTTGTAGAAGTTAACCATTTAGAGAATGTGAAACAACCGCTATCGTATTGTACGCGTCAGTACATGACTGTGTGACGGCACAGTTTAGTAACAAGATACACCTGGGACACATACAAGGTATACAATGGTCCTTTGTTTTGTTCAACTGAATGTTTGTAAAATGTCAACAGTATTTGAAGATTGTTTACTAGTTACTTGTCTGAAAAGGTTTGTTTATTGAAAGTGAGCGAGTTGAGAAGGGAGAGATTGCTGGTACTTTAACTATTGTGTTAGAACTTCCACTCCTTTACAAAGAACCATTTGAAAGCGAGGTGTTTCACTTGGAAGTGCTGATGTCGCTGAGGACTGCAACTAGCACTCAACCTTACTCAAGGAGTGCACTGGAATTCCCGTGTGACCAGGATAGAGTGCTCGTAACTAACCTACTTGTAGAGCACTCATAGTTCCCCTGCTTGTAGAGCACTCGTAGTTCCCCTGCTTTTAGAGCACTCGTAGTTCCCCTGCTTTGTTCCCCTGCTTGTAGAGCACTCATAACTCCCTTGCTTTTAGAGCACTCATAGTTCCCCTGCTTTTAGAGTGCTCTCCACTGGTGAAGGAACGATGGCAATGTCCTGTTTATAAATAAACTCTTCTTTATAAATGGGGCCATCATCACAGCTGTCCTCGCACGTGTACACAAGAAGAGTGCCCCAATCAATACTCTTCTCAACAGTATCCAGACCCAAATGGTTCAGAAGGGTGGAAAGCACCTGGGAACAAGTAACAATCTCAGAATGACGCCTTTATTCCAACTTACTATCAGATCAAACACAACTATTAAACATAATAAGTTGTCCCTACTTCATTTATTTATCTAAGGTGCACTTCCTAAACCGACTGATTATCAGTACAGGAAAATTTCTATGAGCAAAAGATAAAGAATCTACCAATTTTGCTGGAAAAGCTATTTTCACATAATTTCTAGTATTCTTATACATGCCACAATCAACATGGGAACAACACTTTTACTTTCCCTTCAAAGAGAGTTGTGCTACGGATTTTTAACACTCAAGAAAAATCCGCCGACCTCGGCTGGGTTTGAACCCACGAACGTCGTACTTGTTGATCACTACGTATTGAAAGAAAATAAACCCAACTTCACTATAATTATGAAAGCACAGCCATTTCAGAGAATCAATTTGAGGACCTTCGGATAGTTATAGAGACGTTCTACAGATGTCCGATCCTCGGTTACTAAGTCACTCGCCTGTAACTCAAAGACTCGAGGTGCCCCGCAATTGGGACAGGGAGGGACCTCCATCACATGAGCCCCAGACACCAAGAGGGGCTCTCCACCTCTGTCATATCGCAGCACATGACCCGGGTTCTGTTTGATGCGAGAGTTGTAACGTAAGAAGTCGTCGTCTCCCTCGCTACCAGCCATGTTCAGGAGATGCTCGTCCACCGAGGTGTCACCTGTGACAAACAATAGTCAACATTCCTTTACCACCCTGGTGCTTGGTTCTAACACTAACAGTGTCAGATGCGGTGTAGACAGCCTTTAAAATAAAACAAATTAACCTATGTTTCATTTTGTGTTCTAATGTTGGCAGTAAAACCGAGGCATACCATGAAACATTCCAGCCTTATTTTCTTGCACGAGTCGTTTGTATTCCCGCAGTTGTGTTCCCTCGCTAGTATTGCTCTCGTTATCCTCTTGCGTTCCCTCGCTAGTATTGCTCTCGTTATCCTCTTGCGTTCCCTCGCTAGTATTGCTCTCGTTATCTTCTTGTGTTCCCTCGCTCTCGTAATCCTCTGGTTGCGTTATTAGTTCAAACTCTGGTAGCAGCCAATGAGGAACGACTCGATCACTCGCTTTGTCTGAAAGATACAAACTTTGTTATGTCAGAAGCAAAATGAATTAATCAGTTTGTTAATGAGACTTATAATTTGAGTGCGACCTAAAACAGGGGCATTGTTGGCAGGGGTAACGAGAGGTCGTGTCCTTGCCCCCGCCCTCAATAATCTGCTCAAGAGGGACACAGTACCATAAAAGAAACAGTGTTTTATTCAGAAAAATGTATGTTTGACGCTCTTCCTAAATGATTTCTGGTAGAAAATGTATGTGACTTAAAGAATTAACTCTGTTATGAAATTAGTTTTCAATCTTTTGCCCACACCCTTAGAGATGGCGACACCCAGGGACTTAGAAATGAAAGATACTAATGAAGCCCCAGATATTGAAACTGACAGATAAAACATAAGCCTTACATGGACTAAATACATAGTTTTTACAGTGTAGAGCTCTTTAAACTTCAGCTCATATTAGTTTTGTATTAAATTTGAATCCTTCTTACACAATCTTGAGAACTGTAGTGGATGACAGTTTAGGGCAAGAAAATACGAAGTAGAGTGTGAGGTTAGGGAGTGGGCACATTTTAGGGTTTATGCTATTTTAATTATTTATTTTGCCAACAATACTGTGAGCCTTGGCTCAAATTGGGACGGTAAAATGTGTTGTGGGGGTAATTTATATTTTACAAGCATATTTCAAAATGAACTAATTTATAGGATGAGGTATTAGTTACATCAAGCTTTGATCAAACGAGAATATTTTTAATGTTATAAGCCTGGTACTGTCCATACCTTTCAAACACAATATTAATAATAGTTTGTTTTTTATTTAGAGTAGCCTGTTATGTTTTTATATTTTTTATTTAGCACCGCGTCTTACTACCCATTTGGGTTATACGCTTATGTACTAATTACACTAATGAATAAGGAATTGGGAAGGTTGAATTTAAAGGAAGTGAACCCGCATTTGTGTGCTGGGAGAGTGGTAAATCATTTAGGAAAACTACCCCCAGTTCGCCCGACCGAGATTCGAACCTCTATCTCCCCCCGTCCTCAGCAATGTGGCTCAACACGAAACTAATGATTTATAGTACATGTATTGTTGAAAAAAAAAAATAGTGATTATTTAAGAGACTGGTAAGTTGTGTACCATTCCCGGCGAGTTGGTAAAACTAGGCTAGTGGTACATAAATAAAGAGTTGGCTATATTTAATTACGTATTAAGTGCATAGGCCTAGCTTACCTGATGCACAAATGTTCCTGTGTCCAGCCTTCCAGTCAAGAGTTTGGTGTTCTCGACCGCAATAGTTAACTTTTCTACACTTGCCACAATGGCTCTGCCCTCTGGCCCCACAAACCGCACACAGCTTGAGAAAATGTTCAGCCCTTACATCCGGTTGCCAGGTTGCTTTTTCTATTGGAGGGTTAAACGAGAAATAATTATTTCGGCGCTTTAACTGGCATCTAAACACTTTGAAATTAGCACTCGAGTTTTCTTTACAGCAGATTGGATCCCGGCAAACGAAAATAAATATTGTTCTGTGGAAACAAGATTTTAGATCTTCTATTGGAGCATAAACTTGGCAAAGAAAAACGCAAGGTTTGCCGCATTCTTTACATTTTAAGTTATCGGGAATATGTTTAAGATCTAACCACGCAGGCTTCCCCCCTACTTTACTGGGGAAAAATCTACTTCCTAACCTCCATTCAACACACGAATTTATATATCCAACATCAACAATACGATCGTGTTTGTTATTTACAGCCATTAAAATGTTTCGTCTATTTACTAGTCAATAATCTATTGAAATTTGAATCAAGAAAATGCAACTGGTGTGAGCGCCACAGAGCATAGTGAATAGTGATTAGCAATTCCACAGATCAAACTACTCTAGTTTAGTCTAGACTCTAGAGTGAGTAAACTTTAAAAGTATCACAGATCACTTTATTGTTCTTGAAGAAGACTTGATGACAATCACATTATTCTAGGCATCATCATAAACTGTTTCCAGCGTGTGGCAGAGTCAGTCTAGTAAAATCCCTCTATCTTCCTCTATTCTTCTACCACTCTTCCTCCTTTATTTCTTACCTTCTTCTCCTCTCACTTGAACACTTTTTATTATCTTCTCCTGTTTTAGACAAAGCATGTAGATGTTTTTATTATTATTTATAGCACTGCGTCTTACTAACCGTTCAGGTTACACGCTTAAGTACTAATTACTCTAATGGGTTAGGATTAGGTAAGGTTTAATTGAGAGAAAGTGAACCCGCATTGGCATAGAAGAATATTGGAAACCAATTAGGAAAAACCACCCCCAGTTCACCCAACCGAAATTCGAACCTCGATCTTCCCGTACTCGGCCGTCTAGGTCAACACGATACCAGCGCGTTAGCTAACTACGCCACCGAGGTGGGTATGTAAATGTTGGTCAGATTTTCAGTTGCCGCAATACGAGCTAGTGCTGAGATCTTTGTATGGCGTTATGAATACGTGACGTAAAATAACAGTTGTTTATGATTGTTTTAGACAAAAACTATTAATAATCCTTCACGTAGCTGAGATAAATATTATATTTTCATCTAAAATAAAGTAATATAATGTGATGAATCTTTGATATAAATACATAGTATAAGTGTGAATTTGATATGAAAACCCCGTTTATGTATAAATTGAGTTTGCTTTTAATTGGTTTATAGGCCTTACTCAGTTTTAAGAGTTTACTCAATCATTCAGGGGTAGTTATATTTATTTTAAATATAAGTCTAGTTAAAAAAAACTTTTCTTCTTGTTTTAAATTTCATTATATCTTTGACTGATCTTAATATTCAAACAAATCCTTCGAAATATTAACCAATGGGATTCAAACACGAATGCCCTCAGGTATCGTAACCTGGCTGATAAGACTATTGCCTAAGACCCCCAGCATTTAATTAATTGTATTTATAAAAATATTTTAACCATTTATATACTATAAAATGCAGTGGCGCAGGGATGGGGGAAGGAGGGTACGGGGTTAAATTTTAACCCCCTTAAAAATTGAGGTGGGTAAAAAGTATAATTTTTACCCCCCAAAATATTATAGTAAAACTTTGAGATAATGTAAAGATCTGGTTGAGGTAAGATACAAAGTTCACACTAAGGTAACATAATAAAAATAAAATGTGCTTGGCGCACACACTGTTTAAAAACTCTGATGGTGATACCAGCTACTGCAGAAAGAAGATTTTCAATGCTTGTATGAAAAGAAAACTATCTTCGCTCCACGATGAGGCAACGTAGACTATATCACCTGTGTCTGTTGAATGCATACCCTGAGAGGCTCAACAAACTTGAAAATTGCAAAACTAGTTAGTGGTCTTAAAGCTATTAACGAATATTGGGCAAAGTTTATGGAAACCCTATTTAATTTTCGGTATTTCATAGCTAAGCCACATCAGATATAATTTTTCTTGATTTGTTATGTGTGTATTAATTCTAATGCTTGGCATGACTAAAATAAACGAGAAAAGTACACAATGGGACTGTTAAATACAGTTATCCCTCGTTATACGCGATATCATTTTACGCGCTTTCGCTATAACGCGATTAAGAAATAATAAAAATAATGCACGGTCTGCTGTAATTTCGCAGTCACCCTGTGCGGTGATGACGTGACCTTGTGCGCGCACATTCCAGTTAGGACAAAGATTTTTTCTGTACAGTTTGGTGTTAGGAGGCGGTGGTTGTATTGACAACATTGGAGATGCTCGGGCAGAAGTTAAAGAGTCCTGTATGAAGGAAGTTTGGAAAAATATTTGGCCTTAAGTTTCTGATTCTCACGATTTTAATCCTGAACACGAGCTTTCCAATTCAAGACATGACATCGATGACATAGCAAGATGTTGGATTTGAGGACGTAGACCAGGCAAATGTGGATGAATTGCTCCAATCCCACTCAATAGAACTCACCAATGAAGATCTTCAAGAAATGGAGAACGGGATAAAGGATGAAGAGAAAGAGCCCTATGTTGTTGAGCTTATCAAACAACTTCAACAAAACAAATTGCTGAATTTTTAAAGCACATTGACAATGCAATTAGAACCATTGAACATGGAATCCTAACATGGATAGAAGTGCCAAAGTTGCCAAAAAGATGGAGTTATTTGGCTTGCTACAAAGCACTCTATAAAGAGGGGAAGAATGCTGCCCGTCAGCTGAGTCTTGACCATTTCATCAAAAAGGTTGAAAATCTTCAGTATAATGACCCAGAGCCTTCACGACAGCAAGAGCTGACAGACAAGAGCCTACAAGAGCAGGAGTTTACCTTTCCAGGGCCTTCCAGAGAGCAAGAGCTTACTGTCCAAGGGACTTCAAGAGAGAAAGAGCCTGCCGTCCAAGGGCCGTCAAGAGAGCAAGAGCCTACCATCCAAAGCCCATCAAGAGAGCAAGAGCTTACCGTCCAAAGCCCATCAAGAGAGCAAGAGCTTACCGTCCCAGAGCCTTCAAGGGAGCAAGAGCCTACCATCCAAAGCCCATCAAGAGAGCAAGAGCCTACCATCCAAAGCCCATCAAGAGAGCAAGAGCTTACCGTCCCAGAGCCTTCCAGAGAGCAAGAGTCAACCAGGATAAGTAATCTTATTTTAAAGCACGCGCGTAATTAAGGTTTAAATTAATTTTTTCCCATAAATTTAATATTATTTATATTTATAATATTGTACTTACTCTTAGAATCGACTTTGAGTACTACACGCTTTGGTGGCCACATGGTTTAAGGTACTACTATTGCAGTATAATTTATTTCCGATGATGGGGAGACTATGGTCCGATCCCAGTTGTGAGTATCAAGGCTTTTTCTAAATGGTTTCTCACTCTTTCTCCACGCAAATGTGGGTACATTTTACCTTTACCTATTAGCCTCCTGAACTGCAGTAGGTTCATAGCCTCACGCCTCGGCCTCTTACATGCTTTCCTGTTTACAGCAGTAGTCTAATCTACATCCTGTACGGTAAAGTCACTCCTTACTTCATCACCCCATCTGAGCTTCGGTCTCTCCAGTGGTCTTCCTTCTGGTTTTCCTAGGTACACCGGTTTTATAATTGCTGTTAAATTCGGATACACTTCCTCTAAATTAAACTTTCCTCATCCCTGATCCATTACCATGATTAGTACATAAGCCGAATGACTCTTAGAGTTTAGACGTTGTGCTAATAAAATAGTTTGAGTATTAAGATCTATCTATAAATTTTGGATCTGCCAGTTTCTACTTATGTTATTATTGAAATAACCTAGACAATAAATTTAAGATTTGACTAAGAATGAAGATAATATTATTTTGTTAAGTTGCTCTTCCCGCGCTTTTTTAGGTATATAAAACTTTCCACTTTACGCCATTAAATAATACAATGAATGTGTTGCACTATCTACATTGAGTTTAAAAAAGAAGATATTAAATTAAAAGTACATTTTGTACCCATAGTAGTTAACAATAACATCAATAAACTAATTGTTAATATGTCTTTGAATCTCTCAGAAGGTGCTTTAGAGGTATGTAGATAAAAATAAATTGAACAAGATTTTGAATGAAAGTCGAGTTGTGACAACTGACATTAATTGTTTAGTAAAATTTTCAACTCTAGTAGAACCCTTTTATTACACAGCTTTATGGTTTACTTAAAATGTATTAGTTGTTAGTATATTTATATTAATTAGTTTGTGAAGGTAAGACCATAGGCTGAGATATTATCTAATCTTGGACAACCATTCTACTGAATATTATTAATAGTATTTGTACCGTGAATCATTGGATGCGTGGACCTTTGCTTTATTAACAAAATAAAAAATTCTAGCAAGTACTGGCTTCTCTCGCAATGTCTCTTCGCTGATGACTTGAAAATATCAGCGAGTCAATTGTTCAGTATATTCTCAAGTCATCAGCGCTTACTATTTAACTCCTGTATGCAATATTAAAGACTTGGGGCGTGTTGGATTAGTCTAAGGGCCCTTGGATGCCAAGTGTACTTGAAAGTTACAATGGCGTCGGCTTAAAGGGCGGAAATAATTTTTAATGGTCTCTGAATTATCTTTCAAGATTAAAGTTTCGTCCTTTACAGTGCACTTTACCAAGGGGAACATGGGGCTTTATTGTGGACTTTATATTGATTGAAAGAATGATACTAGGCTGTATCCGAATAGTCAAGTACACTTGAATTGATGCAGACTTGATGACTTTACACGCACTTGAGATCCAAGACTGTAACAGACTATTCGAACGGCAAAATATCTTTTTCACACCCTTGAGTCCACAGTGCTGCTTCCTACCAATGATCTTAGAAACTATTTTAAACACCAACTATCAGCCCGAATTATGCGTAGGCCACTTACAGATTTGCGGTGACTTATTTTCACTGTACATGACAAATTAGCCAAATTATCCAACACAACACAACACAATACAATACAGCTATATAACACTACAAAACAACCAGTATAGTTAACGTTCATTATCAAAGATCACATTACTCTACGAGCTCTCTCTCTCTAGCAGACAAGAAATGAAACAATTGTCGCTCTAACACCGCAGCGACGGCGTGTCAAGGGTAACTTGCTGTCGCACGTTGGACTCCGGGGTGTGTGAGGGGTGCATTAGCACACTTCGTAACTATTCGAATGGATCTGCTACTTGATCACGTGATTGCTAATGCAACTATTGAGTGAACGTCAAGGATCGACGGCGCATGAAGTAGACTATTCGGATACATCCATATTGTATGGGAATGGAATAAGACGTACACAAACTGTTAAAATAAAACTATATCCTAATTGAACACAGTTTGTGAGTTCTCGCGGTCATGTTGTTGATTGTTGCTGTCATTTTTTTACAGACGATCATGCGCGGAGGAACTGTTGAAAACCCCACCATGCAAATCCTGGTGAGTTGTTTAGTTCTGTTATAAATGTTTTATTTGACTTTGTTTTAAGTTAATCTCACATTTGACTGCAAAACTTTCTTTATAAAAATAAAGAAACTGGATTCGTTTTTTTTTTGTATCGAGGAAAACTATGTTTTATATCTTGAGTTTTAGATTATTTTAAACTTTACTGAAACTAACTTATTTAAGAGAGTTAGAATTTTTTTTTTTTTTTACAAATTAATTGTAAATATAATGATTTAAATTTGAGGTTATGTTTATAATCCTAAGTTTGCGAGACATTCACTGTCAGTATTGACGACATCACATAATGTTGACACTGTAAAACAGGGCAGCAGGAAGATGGGAGGAGATGCCAATAGTGAGCGCTACAGGCTACTGCTGTCTGACGGACGCCACTTGAATAGTTTCGCGATGTTGGCGACCCAACTGAATGAGAAAGTTATTTCCGGAGAGCTCTCAGACTACACGGTGGTTCAAATCAACCGTCACATCACCAGCATGATCAACAATTCTGGCAAGGGCGAGAAGTGAGTCTTTTGTTCCCTGTTTAGGCTCCTTTAGTAAAATAATAGTTGGGCCCTTGACATGAAATGTTTCCTTGTTGATTGAACACACTCGACATGTGTCCAGGCGTGTGATGATCATATTGGACCTAAACGTGCTGGCCCCTGGGTCACAAGTTGGGCAAAAGATTGGTCACCCTGTTCCGTACGTTGAGGGTGGCTCGGAAACTTGCGCGCAGTCTGCTAAACCGCCACCGATGCCACAACAGCAAGTGGTGTCAAACAAAGGTATGTGGAGTTAAAAATGTAATTTTGGAGGCTCGGAAAATATTTCTTTTAATAACCAGCAACCACCTTGCTATGAGTGTTCCATCTTATTGGTTTTGTATTTTAGTAGGGCTGAGAATTAAATCAACCTTAGTCATCGTAAGAAATAAAGCTGTGTCCCCTTTCAGTGCTGTACCGTTAGATGTTTTTGGGGTTGGAATCTTACAACACTCGCAACCCTGATAATGGTAATTTTAAAAAGTTTTAGATTTCTTCAACAGGGATTTCAATTTATGACTTTTATAGGTCACCTAGACAGGTATATTATTTGTTTAATTAATTTGGTACAAAACAGTTTTAATTTTCTTAATTAAGGCGTTACTATACCAATACATGAGGAGTTATTCTCACTACATGTCCCCTATGTAAATAAGAGCTACACTGAATATTATCGCTGAAGGAACTGCATAGAAACTATTGGAAAACAGTGTTGTCATTTCCATGTTTTCGTGTGGTTAATATTCACTTAAATATAAGGCAAGTCTTGCAACGCTGGTTGCCAGTAGCTGATTGCCAGTAGCTCCTTCTTACCCTAGTAAACCATCTTCAGACATAACTGAGAGCGGCGAGGAGATTTGGCAACAGTTAACTGAGAGAAAGCAAAGGTAAACTTTTTCTCCGTAAGATCTGCAGTTCGCTCAGCAATGATATTGGTATAACAAAGGCCTATGCTTAATCCAACCAATGAAGTTGCGTCACACAAATGATGGTTCCCACTCTGTTGGGCTTGTCTGAAAACATGTAATTGTTTATTCAGTCATGTATGGGGCAAAAGTTCCATCGAAGACGAGCAATGGACCGAGCAAGGGCTTGCCCCCAACCCCCGACAACGACATGAAATGCCAGCCCATCTCCGCTGTCTGTCCATACAACTCTGCGTAAGTTTAAAACTTAAACTGATTGGATCTAAAATTGGTTTTGATTTAACAGTCTGTACAAGTTTACAATTCATGGTATCTTTGAATTTGATAGCGGCAGGATCAAGGCCCGGGTGACCCTCAAGACCCCCATCAAGACATGGAGCAATGCTCGGGGCGAGGGAAAACTCTTCTCGTTAAATTTGGTAGACGAGAGCGGTGAGATTCGAGCGACAGCGTTCAACGAGAGTGTCGACAAATTTTACGAGTCGTTGGAGGTGGGTGAAGCCTGATTTGGCTGACATTTGGTGAAGTAATATGAAGTATTAGCTAGTTAGCTAGTTTTATTGATGATAATAGTATAATTCTGGTACATCATGATGATGAACTGTTTCCAATCTGTGGCCTGGTCAGCACCTTCCTCTGTCCTTTCACCATTCTTCTTTCACCCGCACACTTGCTGTTATCTGCTCCTCCCATCTCCTTCTTGCAGTCTTTTCCCTACATACTTCGTTTCCATTACTCTTCTAGGGATCTTTTCCTTTTTCCCTCCTCATTACATGTCCATGCCATCTCACCCTTGCTTCCTCTACTATCTCGTGTACCCCAACTCTTGCCGAGACAACTTCATTTCTAATCGTATTTATTCTGGTGACACCTAACTTGCTCTCCGTGGCCTCCGCCTTGTTTCGCTTACATCCAACATGGGTACATCGTGCTGAGATAAAAAAACAAAAACAGGAAAATATTGGTTAGTATATGTCGACTAATAAAAGAGAAATTCTTGGTTTTATTTCAGATGAATAAGGTGTATTACTTCAGCAACTATTCGGTGAAGCCAGCCAATAAGAACTTCTCCAATGTAAATCACGACTATGAGATAACGTTCAATAGCAGCACGCAAGTGTCACCATGTCTGAACGACTCTGACGTGCCAACAACGCAGTTCAACTTCATTCCCATCAATAAGATTGCGGAGAATGACCCTACGTCCTATGTAGGTCAGTTTGAGTTCCACCATTAATAGTGGTTTGTGTAAAGTTGGTAATTATTTTTAAAAATTGAAATATTTTGTATTTTGTCTCGTTCCTGTGGTACAGTGTAATTGTCTGTTGTAGATGTTATCGGCGTTTGTAAGAATGTCGGTGATGTTGTGACATTCACCGCCAGGACAACCAATAAAGAGTTGAAGAAACGAGATATCACACTTGTGGATCAATCCAACACTTCGGTAAGGATCCTAGTATCTAGCAAGGACTCTTAGTACTAATAAAGGACCCTTAATTTAACAATGTTAGGACACAGAGTGTGGTGTTTCACGTTATAGTCAGAGTTTTGACGGTTTCAGGTGTCGCTGACCTTGTGGGGAAGCCAGGCAGAAGAGTTTGACGACACAAATCAGCCGGTGATTGCCGTCAAGGCTGGTCGCATTAACGAGTTTGGCGGTGGCCGTTCTGTGTCGATGACGCAAGCATCCATCATGTTGGTCAACCCTGACATACCAGAAGCTCATAGGTTGAAGGGCTGGTTTGACAATCACGGCGTCACTCAGGAGACTGTCAATATCTCTGCTCGTACCGGGACTGGCGGAGTTGGTAAGTATCCCCATGTCGTGTAAACGTAATGTTGAGTTGTTGGAAGGCCAAGTTGGTGATCAAATTAATGTTTTGGTTACTATTTAAGGGTAAGGGGGATAGAAACATATTAAAGGAACAAACACAATATGGCTTTTACAGTGAAAAGAAAACAGTTTACACTTTACACTGCTGCCACTGGACAAAGAGGTAATGGCTGTCTCTTCAATAAAATCAACACACAAAAGGAAGAAAATGGTAAAGAATGATAGGACACTTAGGTAGGAAGATATGTTTCAATCCTCGGTCCCGGCACAGATTTATCTGATAGCCAAACCCTTCCTTCACCTCTGATAAGACGTGTATTAATCACAACTTGTGAATGTGTGGAATGCCAGGCCTCCACCGTGGTTCGGATCCCACGTTAAACTGTAGGTCCTCCATTTCATCTCACAATAACCCTACCATTACACATTAGAGTAAGTGTGTACAACCTGAACGGGCTAATAATAATAATAATAATGTTTTTATCCCCCTTTCCTGTACCTTCTTCTAATAACAAAATACCCCAAAAAATGAAGAGGTTTCCCTCAAAGAAATATTTAGAGGTAAAGAGTTGTTTTTATGAACTGACACTATTTCCAAATCACTACAGTCAATGTCGATTCAGCGCGACATCATTTCCACCTGGACTAACTAGAATAAAACTCTGTTTGCAGGCTTTGACGGAAACTGGATGTCTTTCAAAGAAGTGCACGACGCTCAACTTGGAGGAGGAGATAAACCAGACTACTTCAACTGCAAGGCCACCGTACTGCTTGTGCGCTCTGAGAACGCCACATACAGGGCGTGTCCACAAGTGGACTGCAACAAAAAGGTCATTCCCCTGCTCTTGACCCTCAAAAATAAACTCAGGATGGGCTCCCAGAATCTTCAAGTCCTGGAGGATTCAACAAAATATCCAATTTGAGATTTGATTATTCTTTTCCAAAAAATTTGAATGATCATTTGTTTTAGAGTTCTAATATGTTTACAGGACAAATTTAACAACCAGACCAGTAATTTAACATCTAACTGAATGTATGAATGCTTTAATTAGTCAGGTCGAATCCACTATTTTACAGGTAGAACTTTTTTGTTTAAATTTCTAATCTTTGCACGCCCCTAGCTTTCAATATTTTTCAGAGCTAGAATATATATTTTTTTCAAATCATTGTTAAAGTTTTTGATGCGAACATATTGTTGTTAGTGAGTATCTGGTGCGGTTGTTGTCTGGTTCCAGGTGGTGGATATGGGTAACGACATGTACAGGTGCGAGAAATGTCAAGCAGAGTACCCCAACTTCAAGTATCGGCTCCTGCTCTCGGTAAGATAACACTTGCGTACAACAGCTGACAGGTTCTTTTTTGTCAGATCTTGACTTGTTCACTGTTTTCTCTACTGTCAGAATGTTGGCTGTCCACTCATGCTAGATGCTACTTGGATACGATAGTTCCACTTGTCCACTCATGCTAGATGCTACTTGGATACGATAGTTCCATTGGTTCACTTGTCCTAGATGTGTCTGGGGGATTGGACGTCCAATCAATGGGTGACTTGTTTCCAAGAAGTGGCCGAGGAGATACTTGGGGTGACGGCCCAAGAAGTGGGGACAGCCGAGAACACCGACCAGAACATGTACAACTCCTTCTTCAAGAACGCCACCTTCAAGTCCTTCATTTTCAAACTCCGCGCCAAGATGGAGTTCTATAACGTGAGTAGTTGGTGTGTTTGTGTTCATTTTTAAACTCCGCGCCAAGATGGAGTTCTATAACGTGAGTAGTTGGTGTGTTTGCGTTCATTTTCAAACTTCGCATCCAGATGGAGTTCTATAATGTTAGTAGTTTGTGTGTTTGCGTTCATTTTCAAACTCCGCGTTCAGATGGAGTTCCATAATGTGAGTGGCATGATGATGGTCTGGTAATGGAAGGTTTGGGTTTGATTCCAGGACGAACGCAGGCTGAAGGTGACCATTGCACAAGTGAAGCCGATAAATTTCAAGGAGTACAACACCACATTGATGGACAACATCAAGAAACTGTCGGACATTGATTTCACAAAGGAGGTGTAATGTGTTGTGCTAGCACATTGATAGACAACATCAGGAAACTGTCGGACATTGATTTCACAAAGGAGGTGTAATGTGCTGTGCTAGCACGTGGAGCTCCAACTATGAGTGACCTGTAATGCACGCATTACTCAACCACATGTGTATCATGTGTTGGCCAATAATTATCATTGAACTGAATTTTGTTTTAGCCTCTTGTTTTGTAGGTTGTGTGATCATGTACCAGGTCCTAAGCACCCATTTAGTTTAGAAGGCCATTTGTGTTAGTGTGAATTCAATCAGCCGGCCAAACAAACATGTTAGAAAGAAGTTTGACTTTTAAATAATTATAATATATTCCTAAGGAAAACTTCTTTTCGCTTTTTTGAAGAAGTTACAGGAAAGAATGAGATTTTAGGAAGTTGCGATGCGCGTTTCACTCTCCTCCCTGATGAGTTCCGATAAAATGAAACCTAGGTCGGGGGAATGGGTGGTGACGATCGATTTTCTTTAAGACGGAGCCATTTAAAGTGTGAACTGTGTTCTTCTTTTCATGGTAAAAGCCATATTGTGTTTGTCCTCTTTTATATGTTTATATCCACCTTTCCTGCACCTTCTTCCAAATATAATACAAATAATTATGATAAAAATCCTCTTTATTTTCAATTGTAATTTCTTGTAGTCTATTTACTTGTTGATCCTGGCCGGTGGATTGAATTATCTTAATTGTTCTAAAGCTTTTGATACTAAGAAACGTTATATCCTTTTTAGTTTGTAAGATTTCAACTTTTTCTTAGAATAAGTGACTAAATTCTGTATAATAATGAAGTGTTTTTAAATTTCAGGTTTATTTACTTTTAATTGTTTCATTTATACTTATCACTTATGTTTATACAAGGATGTATTATATCAGATTAAAAACTTCAACTCTGTTAAAATTAAAGTGATTTGTTCAACTACAAATTAGGGATATTAATTTCTTACAATATTCAGCCAATCAAACAGCACTAGATATTGTGATATAGTTTTGAAGACTTTTTTTAAGTTTAATTTCCTTATTATTATCTAATCTATTCATAAATTAAACATTGAAAATAAGATATAGGCCGGCGCCAAGTTTTTAGTGTGTAGGCGCTGCCCTTCTACCTTTGTTTCAATATTTAATTTAAAAAATCACCATTTGGCGCCATCTTTCCTTTGTCTAATTGATTCTTAAGGATAGATGACATCTCACACTGGTGGTCATGTGGGTTAAGGTGGTACTCCAAATGGACTAGATTTTAGGGGGATATGGTTTTGAATCCTAGTTGGGTAGTTCACACACCTTTTGATTGCATTTTTTCCATCCCTCTCACACCAGTGTAGTAAAAATATTCTTTAAATTGTCAGACTGCACAGTAAAAGATCAATCATCTCTATTGGTGTTTTCCCACTCTCCCACTATATAAATGTGAATACATTTGCTCAGAACTCCTCCTTCCCCCCCCGCTAACACCAGTTGAAGAGTCGATGACCTAGTGTGGGTATTAACACGTTAGATCCCATTAACGAGCAGTCATCTACAGCTGTGTCCAAACACCCGTAGTCTACTTACCGTTGATTAGTCAAACTGATAAAACAAACTCCACAAAACTTATGAAAATGGTTCTAGTTCTTAGCACTTTCTTTAGATGGGACTTGAATCTTCATTTTAATATCACATTTCTTTTTCATGTAATGCAGCCGATTTTTCTATTTGTACTTTCCCGACATGGTGAATAGAAAGTGATAATTTGAGACGAGAACACAAAAAGTGAAGAATATCTCATGAATTTAAGGTTTTTTCACTAAATAAACAATTTATTTGTAATATGGACAAATATCACATGCAATATAATTTTCAATGTGGCAATAGCGCTATCAGGGCTTCCCCTTATATGGATAGTATCCTTTTTTCCTGATTCTAAAGTTATAAAACAGATCATAGGATATGAGTAGTTTTGGATTCATGCTTTTTTTTTTTTTTTTTTTAATTTTAA
>CABFWB010002309.1:6433-30342 GCA_902151455.1 Timema bartmani | reverse complement strand
TTTATTTTTATTCCCTTCTCATTTGATAGTAGTTTAGTCTATGAGATGTTTCGGTGTTATTGTTTGGTCTAAACATAATTGATAATCCATTATTTCAATATTGCTATTTGTAAAACTCTTAGGCAATGATATTGAGTTTTATGTTACCAATCGTGAAATGTCTTTATATTTGATTTTTATCTAAATATGTTAATAGATGAATAAACAATATGACCGGAAAATGTCTACAGTTTATACTAGTTTATTTTAATGAATACTAATTCGACTGCTATTTAAATAAATAATAGCTTTCAGCATTTAATATAGCTTTTTGAAAAAAATAACCACCTTTTGCGTGTCTACTCGTGAATAAATTCTGATAGAGAAGAAACAATAGGTGATTTATTAGTTTATCTGGATTCAGGAAACCAACTAATTCCGTCTGATTTGAAAAGTGCCGTCGATACAGACAATGATGCAATATTCAGTCCACCTCCCCCTTTACATTTTACTGAAAGTCCAGGTGTAAATGTGGTTATTGATTCTCTTCATTCATGTCTGCTCTTTTCCAAGCCTAACAAGAAAAGCCGGGTATCTCCTGGGCCAACAAAGTTGCAAAAGTTACTAATTACATAAAAGGTCACGAAAGTCCTTGAAAGGTCAAGAATTTTCAATATTTCTGTCATAAAATCACGAAAATTTGCTAGCATGCACTGACTATCGAGCCACCCACCCACCGGCATGTGCTAGCCACCTGATTGATACCAAGGATAAGGTTAACATTCACCCTCTAGTTAAGGTTTAATGTTGCACACGAGTGCATTATGCCTATATATATGGTTTTATATGATACTCACACTTTAGGCATGCTAAATCTATGAAACTGGCCCTTAGTCACATTCCTTCAGTGTGGCCAGACAAGAGATTACTGCTTTGACTTCACCTACCAGTCTCACCAAAACTTGGCAAGTAACAAAACCCCCCTAAAGCGAGCTCCATCCAAAGATCCTCCAAATAGACTCAATGGGAAAACGAAGCCTACTCTCGTACATTTCACCCAACTAACACCCGCCAGAGTGCGTTAAAAAACAAACCAGGTGGTTCTGTAAAAAATGTGTTCCATTGCATCTTGAAGTGTGTGACATCAGATATCACACTCTGAAGTGGTACTTGACATTGTGTTTGATAACGTGTGAACATATCATTATTAGTTTTATTGAAATAAAACATTTTATTAACGCATGTTGCTATGTGGCAAACACTGGGAGTAAATGTGTCGCAGATGGACAGACAGGGAAAATCTGGAAAAGTAATGGAATTTGAGAAGGGAATTCCGGTGGCCAACCTGTTTCAAGATGTTACAAAACCATTCTCTCACAATGCTAGAGGGCTGATAATCCAACTGCACTCTACAAGAGAACCATTAAACCACCCTCACTCTGTAAGATACAAAACCATTAAATCACCTGCAGCCTGCAAAACCCAGCCATGGACTTTCTTGCTTCTTGCATTGAAAACATCTTGGGATACTTATAATTTTTCTTTTGAGCTTAAAAAAGAAAATAATTAATAAAAACACACAATTTTTTTACTTTATACATTTTTATTACTGAAAGCATAAAGATAATTTGTCCCAATTACAATATTACACTAATATTCAGCGGTTTTAATTAAAACGTGGGAATAAAGTTTTGCCAGTCGTGAAAGCGATATTAAAAAACAAAATAATAAATAAAATGGAAGCAGATAGTGGTTGATAAATTAAATGATTGCTCAAGTGTTGTAATAATGAGATGAATGACACTACATAAATCTCTTCTTCCGAGAGGATGCAGACAGGACAAACGGAACTGTTCCAATATTTCAAATCATGCTTCCAAGGTCATCATATCTTCTCTACCCCAAATTATGTTTCTGGCTTCAACTCTTTTCAAGTGACTAGGGCTAAGTTTATGTAATTATATTTATAGATTTTAAAATTTCTCTCTTTGAAACCTCTTAAAAATATGTAACTGTTATAATATAATCTAGTGTTTTAGTCTGTTCAACAGTGGACGAGCAGAAAGAAGCTTTGATCGACTCGACAGTTATAGGTTACATCCGTAACAAACCCACACTTATACTGAACAGCAAAGTACAATTTTAGTTTCAAAACAAACAAGAAAATAAAACCTAACATTTAGTTCAATAATAAAATCATTTTTTTAAATAATAATTTGTTGGAAATTATTATAATCATACTGAAACCGAACTGAACAAACCCGCACGCTAAAGCTATCTACATGATGCGACATTGATCTGATTTTAAACACATTCAACAGAACATTAATCATCAAATATTTTTTCCAACAATAAATTAAGCAACTTCATTAATTGTTTACGTTTAAAAATATCCAGAATATATAAATGAAAAATGCAAAATAAAAATAAAATACCTTTGTTTGTCAGAATTGCACAAACCTAAACGGTAATGAATATATTGGCAGTAATAGAAGCTGTTGTACGCAGGCTGACAAACTTGTAAATGTTGCTAACACACACACACATCACCTGCCGATTACAAAGTCACTACGCTCCATAAATTTAGCAATTAAATTTAAAATTAACGTGATCAAATAATCCCTTTGAATTATTCAGTCTCTTCAAATTGATTGTTTCTGTCGATCGCAACTGGACCAGAATTTGAAAATTAAATAAGTCAAAATTATCATTCTGACTTTAAAATAAAAACCAAAAGGGGTCACCCAATTAAATTAAAATGTAATGTTTTCTGTTTGGATCTCCAGTCAGACATTTTGTTAAGGAAGAGAACAGCTTTCTCGCAAGTGACGGTGCTGCCATCAAGTCAAGTTGTGGCTGGTACAGGAACCGCAAGTTTTCCCTTGCGCTATCTTGCACACAGTTAACTGGAACAAGCGCAGAGGTAAGTAGTAACACAATGTACCAACAGGAAATATGCCTCAAGTCTTATTTTAATCAAATTCAAATCTAACGTTTTATTTAAAACTATTCAAAATCCTCACTTTTTTAATGTAGTTTTAACAAACTAGAATCTTTTTTAAAATTAAGCTTTGGTGTTTTTTTAGCATCACCTCTTACTATCCATTTGGGCTATAAGGTTATGTATTAATTATGCTAATGGGTTAAGGATGAGGAAGGTTGAATTTAAAGGAAGTGTACCCACATTTGTGTGGAGAGTTGCAAACCCTTTAGGAAAAACCACTCTCAGTAGATCCGACTGGGATCGAACCCCAATGGTAGTCTAGTCTATTTCAAGAGAGACGCCTTAGACTATGCGGCCACCGAAGCAAGGAAGTTGCGTTGCGTGTTGAACAATCCCTCGACAATCTGGTGGGGGTTACTTTTTCTTGAGTGTGAAGAAGCTCCTCCTCTTGGGCTCGTCCTTTCGATCACCAGATGCTGGGAGTGTTTGCGAGCGTGACGGACCACCTGAGCCCTCAAGGTCGCACTGTACAGCCACACGGGACGTCCATTGGGCCATCTCCTCGTCATCCTTGGCTTGGAACAGGAACTCTGCCCCATTGGCCAGCCTGCGACAAAACACTTGCTCAAACATGCCCCTCGAGAAGTAAATGACATGACTCATCATAAACAAGTCCCTTTATATGTGCGCATGTGTGTGCGCAAGATGAGAGCTCACTTGATTCTGAAGACATGTCTCTTCTTTGTGTAGTCAGTGGCGACCTGGGTGCTGCCCCCTCTCAGGTCCACTGGACTCTCGTTCTTGTAATAAGCCTCTGGGGCTGCCTTGTAACTCTTCTGGTCCTTGTAGAACATGAGGAGGTTGTTCCTCAGCACCACGTAGATCTTGTCCCAGGACCTGTCCCACACACACCGCTAGGTTATACCCTGATACATGTCCACAAGACAGCTGATTGTAAAGCTACAGCCAGGTTTGTTCGTTGAACTCACCGGTTGGTCGCCTTCTTTGTGGTCGACTCCCACTCGTGTTTCCTGATGAGACTGCCCTCGAATTGGTCCTCGTCTCCTCCGGGGCTCTGGCCTTCTAAACAAGAGTTCATGATATCATAACACACGTTGGCGTGGACATTACCTAGTACCAGCGCCTCGACACAGTTTGCTAGAGGAGAAATACTGGTAGTATCGCAATGTTTAGACATTACTTGCTACCTTGGTGTTTATTCTCGGTGTCAATAGATGGGGCGAGTGTGCACTAGTAAAAGTAATATTAATGTCAAATGAGGGAGCCCTGCATTATTCGGCCGGCGAGACGACATTACACCCAAGCAGCCGTCTACTAACAATGGCAAGACAAGGACAAGACAACAGAACGTCAGACCATTCTCGGCTTTATCTGTAGAACATTTAGGTGTGTCAAGTTCCGACTTAATAACGTACGACATGCACCTTTTAACACAATGACTTAATTTAACGACATCATGCTAATTCAAAAACTACATCTTCACAAAAAGTTCTCAAAACTACAAAAAATAAAATTAAAACAAGTTGTTTACAGGTTGGACATTTTCCTGGTGGTTCCACGGCTGCAACTTACGCTCAGCTTCCGACCATGTCAGCCGACGTATTTACTAAACTTGATCTGTCCAGAGAGTCGAGTTACCTGTGTCCTCGTCATCACTGTGCGCTGTGCCAGCGCTACGGGACCCCGGGCTCTTGGGGGCTCCGCCAGACTTCTTCCAGCGGAAACTCCTGAACGGCGACTTGGAACGTGAGCGGTCTTTCTTACGCTCGAGCGTCGAGGAAGGAGACGGAGACTCCCTCACGCCACGTTTCGGAACTGTTTACACGACTCCAATGATACCAACATAACAACACAAGACACACACAACGGTGTCGCTTCAGGATCACTTAACTTACCCCCCCACCCCCGACAGATTTCCCGCCTAGTTCAGACCACCCGCTCNTGTCGCTTCAGGATCACTTAACTTACCCCCCCACCCCCGACAGATTTCCCGTCTAGTTCAGACCACCCGCTCAAGGTCAAACAAGTTAGATTGAGACTAGCAAGGATATTACCAATTGTTTTCATTTCACTTTTGATTTGAAAGAGACGTGATAAAAAAAACTACAAAATGTGTTTATTAGCAATGATCTTCGAGATATTAATGGGTGTAAAGTATTCTTAAAGCTTTCATCAGAGGATCCTATAAAGGAACTTTACCATGAAAATACCGTCATATTTGATGGAAACAATTCCAATCTCTGACAATGACGACACACATTGCACCTGTTTTAGAATATCTGGGGAGTCAACTGTGAACCTGTATCTGTTTTAGCGAGATCCTGAAACGACCCCAGCTAAACAAAACATCCACTACATAAAAAGCAGAAATAAAACTAAGATTTCGTGTTAAAAAGTGGTAGTTGATATACCGCCATTTTCTTAAGGATGGACATGTTTGGCTAGAAAAGATAATTTATATACTTTCATGTGTTCATACATCAAGTTATGTGCCCTTCAGCCGTTACTTGATAGATATTTCAGTACATATTAAATAACAATAAGAATGTTATCAATGTTGGCAGCAAAAAAAAAGGTTTGTATTTTCTAAAAGGTCCCTCAAATGTCCATTGGTAAGAAAATAGAGAGTTATCCACCGCTGCGCTGGACACATGCTTGTTACTTACTGAAATAGTTGTAGGAACCGCCACCAGGAACAGGTCTGTTTCTATATCCCTCAACCGAATGCAATGTGACAGTGATAGACACAATATTCAGATCTTCACGGATACCAACGTTATCAAGCAAACAATGTTTCTGCACGACAACTTGCAAACAGTTGGTATTGTGAGCTGCTGCTCGGATAGTCCCTGTGGTTCTAACAAGTTGCCACGTGCTAAATGTTGTGAGCTGCTGCTTGGATAGTCCCTGTGGTTCTAACAAGTTGCCACGTGCTAAATATTGTTGTGAGCTGCTGCTTGGATAGTCCCTGTGGTTTCTAACAAGTTGCCACGTGCTAAATGTTGTGAGCTGCTGCTCAGATAGTCCCTGTGGTTCTAACAAGTTGCCACGTGCTAAATATTGTTGTGAGCTGCTGCTCGGATAGTCCGTGTGGTTCTAACAAGTTGCCACATCCTAAATGATACCTATCCAAATTTGGCACCAAAATGTCTAACAGGTGTCCATACCCATAAACTAAACTTACTCCCTAATTAAATTAAATCCAAGGTGATATCAAATTTTGACTTTATGTGCGTTCAAAGGATTATATACCCGCTTCGATGGTCACATGGTTCTCCCGCAATAGAATGAACTGCTGATGACGGGGTTCAAATCCCAGTCGGGTGTATTAAGGGTTGTTTTCCCTAAATGGTTCTCCCACCTTGTTTCCCCATGAAAAAGTACACTTCTTCTAAATCCAACCGTCCTCGTTCTTGACGCAGGTGTGGTTAGTACATGTGTAAGCGGAACGGCTGGTGAGAAATGCTGACAAAATGAAATTACAACAGATTCTGGCGACTACCATTAATAGGAAGTTTATTGTTTTTAATATAATTTGAAAAGCTCCTAGCAAGTGGGGTATTAACCCTAAATAAAGGGATCTGTGGTGCAGTTAAACCCTTCCCCCCAAACGTTGGGACGGGTATGCACGCGCCCAACACTTACCAAGCGTAGCCGGTAGAGTGGACGAACTGAGCGGCGTGCTGAGTCGTGCGGTCGGTCGTTCCCTGAGAGTATCTTGTCGTACGGACGTCTCGGTAGGTACATGCGCTGTGGTAACATGCAGGGATATATTTATATACATACATACATACACATGCATGTACACCGCTACACATGTGGTCATATGTAGCAGTGTAGTGTTGCCAACTTATGCACATCAAAAATGCAAGTTATATTTAAGTTTTACCTGTGTAAAGTCACCACAATGTCATTCGGGGCAATACAAGCTCCAAGCCATGCTCTCTCTATATTTACAACGGAGCTCACAATAAACTAACGTATGAACCATCTGTTACTTTATAAAGACCATAGCATGCACATATTGTTGAAAACTACAATCACAAAAACATGTTTAGCTAATAATATAGTAGTTAATGCAAACAATCATTCATAAACAAAACTTGATACATCACTATTTAAATATATTTGATCTATTTTTAAATTTAAATAACTAAAAGTAACAAAAAAGATTCTATTTAGCATTTTTAACAGTGTATTTTCTATATATTTTAAAAGGTGTTCAGTGTCAGCAGTGTAGAGTGAGAACTATTCATAGTATTACATCCTGTACACTCTCATCAGATCCAAACAACCACCAGATAGAGAGCCGTATAACCACTTCATACAAAGACTGGAATGTTATATTGTTACAAGTTTCGTGAGTCACATGAGATGAGAGTTAGGCCCCACTAATATGTCTTCAGGTACATAAAGGCGTGTTAAGTTCGACGCTCTATTTCAACGTGATGTGTTCAGCAGATGTTTTATATATTTTTTAGGCCTACAGTAGCTCTCTTGCGTTCTTCAAATAAGAGTTTTATTAAATTATTTCCTTTTGCAAGTTAAAAACTGGCTGCTTTCCAATTTTCAGAGTCTATCTCGACATATGAGTGGGCCCCTAATGTACTTATGAAACAACTATTTACAAAATATGACACATTTAAATTATTTATTACCACATGAACATATTTTATAATAACTAACAATCTTCGTAATGTGTGAAAAAGAAAGAAAGCAGAGCTGCATTCAACAGTAAGACAGCGCTGCCAACATTTATGGGTTAAAAATACCTGCAAACCACAGAAGCAAGAAATACCTTCGACATTTACCCCAACAATTACTGCGACCAGTGCAATGAGGCAAACCATTTTCAAAGTTTTAATCAATCACAAGTTTAAAATATAGTTAATAAAACCAATTTCACTGTGAATACCATGAGCCACAAAACATTTGAAAAATACTATAAATTTAAATATAAGTCCCAAACTAAACTTCACCATTTGTAAAAAGCTAATACCTCTAAACAGCCGTAGGAATATAAAAAGAAATCTGTTAGTAGTTTATTAAGCCAATCTAATAGATTTATAAGGAGAGTGTTATGTGGAGGAGTTACTGCATCACGATGTCCTAGTGATAACATTATGTTATGAATGTTACAAGAATGACTGCATCACTACTTAACACCACACCCGCGTTCAAGACGAGAGTAGACAATGACAATCATAGGTACTCACCTTCTTGGGAGGTTGGCCGCTCTGCGCTCGCCGATATCTTGGTGGAAGGTTTGCGAGAAGCTGCGTGAAGGGTTTGGGAGGGGACAAACAAAACCAGACTTGTCAACATCATGCAACATGCTACAGACCTCAGGCGCTAGCAACTGATACAGTTGGTTCACCTGGATTAGTGCTCAGTGGAAATAAACCAAGCACATTTACACAATTACTTCAAATGTTTTGAGTGCTCAAGGATTAGAATATTATCTTATGAATGGAAATATTGTCTTTGTTTAGCGCCGGCAGCATTGCCTAGCGCTAAGTACAGTGTTGCCTAGTGCTCAATGCCAGCAGTGTAATTCAAGAGCTTGTTGATAAAAGACCATATTTGTTAACTTTGGGCGAGTTAAAATATATTTCTTGGTCTGGTCTGAGTAATATCCAAAGCTATCAGAGAGAGAGATATCACTGTACAGTGTTTCTACAATGTCTTATTATAACAATTACTAACCGCGGACAAACTAATACCTGTTGAGGCATTCAGATTTGAATGAGATTTCCTTGAGAGTTTTGAATCAAGGATCTGAACGAAGAAAAACAATTTTGCTTATTCGGTGAACATTTCAGGGTTGCCACTATTTTTTTCAAAACAAGATTTCCTGCGTTTTCTAGGTTTTTCAAAAGCAATTCCCATTTTCCCAGATAATCCAGAGAGTGGTATAGAGGAATACAATTTAATTTTTCACTAAATTGACATTCAACAGGATGGTTGACCTTAATAGATAGATTCGTGCGCTTGTTGTGCAACTCTAAGTTCCAAGGTGGGGAAAAAGGGCATCGGCGTGGGTGTAAGATTTGTGTTAGAATCAGCGTAGTTAGTTTTTCAGTTCACTGTTTCTTCCATGCAAAAGAGGAAATGCTTAGAGCTTGCAGTTAAATGTCATTCACAAATATTCACAATAGTTTTATTAGGTTTTTTCCTTTCTCCAAAATTCTTTGTTTTGTCCTGACACACACACAAAATTATCCCTTTGTTTTCCCGGTCCCTATAAATGGGGTCTTGAATCCACCCCGAGTTACTGACCAGATACGAGCTTGACAAGGACAATACATGGGCCAGATCAACATTTAGAAAATGTGGCCCCAAAGGGGCACCCTCGGCTCTCGTCGAGTAAGGGTGTTATGATCAGTGTCAACAAACAAACCAGAACATGTAAAAAATATACATGCATCAAATTAGTCAATCAAATGCAAATAATATAAAATAAAACACTCCATAGCTAGCTCAAGCAATAACAAAATAATGTACAAAACAAGTAAAAAGCTGTAACGATAAACATCTTTGTTCAATATTAATGAATGTGTGTGACAGGTTGCGTGATGGTTGTCCAAAGGATCAGTCCTGAGACCTGAATCAAGTTCATTTGAGTGGAAAATGACAACCTCGACCCAGGAACCTTTAAACTTTGACACCAATGTTCTACCACTGAACCACCCTGGTTCATCTCGTATCCAGGGCCATCTTTCCCTGCTAGTTGGGCTAATAGAGCATTAACGCGCAAAGCTAGAGGGCCCGAGTTCAATTCCTGTGTCCAGGCTGTCATTTTCCACTTAATTGGATCTCTGTTCCAATCCAACTGGGAAACATAAGTAGACAGCAAAGTAAACTTAGAAAAAGCGAGAAACAATAGAAGAATGTTGTGTTTGTGTTGAACTACAGATTGCAGGAGTTGTGCATTGGCTTGTATAGAACACGATACTCCAGGTTGACAATTTGTTCTCACCGTAACACAAGTCTATCTCACTACATGTAGATATTCACCGACTGTCTTGTGACAGCCACAGGGACAGGGACCGACTCGATACAGTGGCCCGCATTCAGCAAGTTATATTTAACAACTCGCCAAATGAGTAGATTCTCAATATTCATAAAGTCACTCCTAAGTTTGATACAGTTCCTGGGCATGAAACAGTTTTTTCAAATCCTAAGTAGAGTAGATTAGGACTCATCTTTTTGTGGGAAGTGAAATAATGCCAAAATATAAACACTTGTGTGTTATTTCCTTTTTTCATCAGATTCTTCTCACATTTTCCCTCTTTCCCTTGGTGGGGTTTCTTCACACAATTTCACACTGAAGTACAGGTCAGTCAACCTTGCGAAGTCTCTTGACCTTATGAAGCTGTCCGTGACAGTGAAATGTGTGATTGGTGTTCTATCCCAGCAATATCCACTCAGTATCACTAAGGTAAGTGCTGGCCACCCCTCCTAATCCAAACCATGATTTAGTCAAGTGCTCTGTTACAAATTAGCTTAAAGTTTTTTTTTTTTTTAGTCGTTTGTGAAATTCCTGGTGGTTGGCAACCCTGAAAATAACTATAAACAAATTGAATAGTGGCTTTCAATGTAAAGGGGAACAACAAAACATACCCCCAGTGGCAAAGCCCCAAGATGCAACAGAGAAAATGTTTTAACTTTGAGATGTTCTAAAACTTGACTTTCTTAACGAGCGCTGATCCTCGAGATCTAACAGCAGTGAAACGAACTAATGTCGTCTCGTCAAGCTATCGAACAAGTGTAAAAACCAAGACTCACCTTCTCTCGTCTCACCATCCTTCTCGCCGTTGACGTGGACTTGCTCCGCTACGGGTGATCCCTCACCATCCGCCCTGAGGATAAAATAGTTCCAGTAGTGCAATGTTTGTCATGACGCTAGCGCGAGGAGAGGCGGGATACACATGCGCTAATCCACTCACCTGTCACTGGGTTGTTCCTCCGGTGAGCTGGGAGGAGGTGTTTGTTTCGCAGCTAGCTCCTCTTGTCGTCTCCTCTCCTCCTCTTCTTGTCTCCTCTTCAGCTCCTTCAGTTCATACTAACCACAAGGATAAACATCAACACACATCGTCAATAAAGGTTTCACCAGCGCTACAATAATAGTTTCCATCCCATTTAGTTGCAACAAGTACTAACAAGCGTTTTCCCAAGACAAACAAGTACTAACAAGCGTATTCCCAATACAAACAAGTACTAACAAGCATATTCCCAATACAAACAAGTATTAACAAGTGTATAAACTACTTCATTGTTATTTTTAAATATTTAGAGGTCCTTCCTTCCAAGCGCTGGGTGAGAGTGTTCCAAAATCAGACAGTTTCTATTCTAAAAGTTGTTCAAATCCTACTCTACAGGTCTTCATAACACTTGAAAGCTCTTAGTTTTCGATTTGATCGCACATATTCTAAGATTAATTAATTTGATTCAATTCTAAGAGCTTTCATAGCTAGGGACATGCAAAATTCACATTTGCGACAATACAAATTTCTACATGAATTCTACTGTTTTCACGCAAATAACACAAATTTAAGTATTTTTATTTCTAAATAAACACAATTTACTTTTAATTGGGCAAATAACATGACATGAAAAATAGTTCTCAACATGGCAATAGCGCTATGCCAGGGCTGCCGTTTACAGACAGTATCCGTTTTTTTACTAATTTTCTAGGTATAAAACGGATCACAGGATATATGAGTATTTTTCATGGATATTTAGTTTTTTTAGGTTATCATTTAAAATCACAATTTCTACTTTTACATATTGCGAAACTTAAATTTCAATTGATCTATTCTGTTTTCAGCCTTTTACATCAGTGGGTTTGAAAAAAAAAATCCCATACATGGCAGTGACTAACATGCATGCAAGACGTGCACTAGTCCATCTAATGGTGGTTGAAGGTCGGTATTTGTCCGACTTTCAGCACATTGCTCTAGCTACTGTAGTTCTTATTTGTGACATCATATTTTGGAGAGGTGAGAAGGGGAAGATCTGCTATTGTCAAGTAAAAATGCAAGCAGCCGAGCTACGACTTCTCTTGCCCGAGAGGTGACGACTAGAACCCCTCTGTTCCCCTTTTAAGCTTGGGGGCACTCCTTCCAAGCTTGCCTAGGAATTTTGGTCACTAGACGCTACTGTTAGACTCGTATTTACGTAACTAATAAAACAGCTTTTCCCCTAAAAATAACCTCGCCTTTTACAAGTCTCTATTCATAGCAAATAGAGTCCCTCAATATTTGTTTTTTTCCTGATTTAAAAATATTACTTGTACAACTTTATTGAACTTATTAAAAGTGTGAATTTGTGTTTTTTTTCTCACAATAATAATGCTATCCTTAAAATAGTATGCTTGTATTTGTGGTTAATTTATGGATCTCTTATTATAGAAATTAAACTGGAAATATTTCTAGTTCACTGCTCAATATTATCAGGAAAAACTGTTTTCATCCACGCTTGATGTGAACTGTACCAACTGAAAAATGGCTATTCGAACATCCCTAAAAAGTATCAGCTTACAATTCAATACATTTCTATTAGCTCAAGCTTTTGTTGCGCTAGATAGCGTGTGTAGAATGTTGTGAATCTTGATGCCACTAACCTCAGCCGTGTCCACCAATCCGGCAATGTTACTCAAGGGAGGCAGGGATCGTTGATCGCCATCTTGGCTGCTCCAACTACCATTAATACTGCTACCAAACATTACATCGCTAAACACAGATGACGAAGACTCATCAGAGCTCTCGCACTCTGACAAATTAATCTTTAACATCATCCTTGACTTGTCGGCCGAACTAGAGCCTGCTAGGACCGTTTTATCCTCCCCACCTTCCAGGCTAGGATCCTTGTAGATAGACTCCGATAGGAGGGAGTGGGAACGTGCGGGACCGAGCTGTGAGGTATCCAAGGTCGACAGATCCCGTGTCAGTGCAGAGATTTGAGAGTTCAAGACGACGAGTTCCTCTAATTGGAGAGTCGGGACAACTTCCGGACTGTTTACAACATAATTACGGCTCTCCGCAGAGTTCAACGGGTTGTAGTGCTCATGAGCGACACCAAACTCGGGGGAAGGATGCTCACAAATCGGTTTGGAAACCTGCCCTTTTAGTTCAACCTTTTTGAAAACAGGACTCTGTGTGTATTTGTCACCGGGACTTGTCCTCTCGGATCTGTGTGCCCAGTCAAAGCTCCACAGAAACGAGCGGATCCGTTTCCTGCCACCTTTCTTGCCTACGTGTTTGACGCTCGGCGGGTAAATCAGCTTTGTACCGGTTGATGTCACTTCTCTCCTGTACTTCCTGCGGTTGGGGTTGTAGAAACGCTCACTATCGAGTAATATTGTCTGGATGATATGTTCGTCTGTCCTATGACTTCGCTTGGGGGCCGGGCTTAGGACCAGTCCGTCAGAGTAGCCCTTGGAGGGTGCAGGGGGGAGAATCTCTAAAGGACCTTTATGTAAAGGGGGCAGAGGTAATAGGGTCAAGTAACCATCACCAGAGTAGCCTTTGATTTGTTGTTCATGCTACAACAAAACAAGCAACACAAATTAACACAAGACACAGTACAACTAACACATGCCTATTACCGAGGTTGCTCATGCACATGCAGTAGACACTAAGCTCTGATTGTTATAGGAAGCCACTCTTAACCACCATTTCATTGAAAGTTACTCAAATTTGGTATCATAGAAATATGTCTTATTTGATTTGGTAATTTTAAAGTTAATATAAAAATGTATTAAAAACCTCCAATACTACTTACTTATGGATTACTGTATAATTTATCTTTAGATCATTAAACGGACTAAGAATGTAAATACAATTTGTAACGTGAATTTCCAGATTTCAAATAACGGCCTTCCTATGAAAATCAGACTTTATAACAACTACTACATTCAGCACAGAGGTT
This sequence comes from Timema bartmani, assembly GCA_902151455.1. Classification (NCBI taxonomy): domain Eukaryota; kingdom Metazoa; phylum Arthropoda; class Insecta; order Phasmatodea; family Timematidae; genus Timema; species Timema bartmani. The sequence goes on along the minus strand of CABFWB010002309.1, from coordinate 16,466 downwards.
ACAACTACTACATTCAGCACAGAGGTTACAACTACTACATTCAGCACAGAGGTTACAACTACTACATTCGGCACAGAGGTTACAACTACTACATTCGGCACAGAGGTTACAACTACTACATTCGGCACAGAGGTTACAACTACTACATTCGGCACAGGGGGGAGCCAAGAGCCCCATCCCTCCACACCTCAATCAGACCATCAATGCCAGTCCAAACTAGGGCTGGACCGATCAGCTGTTTTTAACTATCAGACAAACACAATATTACAGAAATAATGTGTGTTTACACATTTATATTTGAATAAAATGAAATTATAAAATATTTATTTTTTAGTCGTTTAGTTAATTAGGAATAATATAGTACTAAACATACAAACTAAAACGGGCTGTGGCTCATTGTATAGTCAGCTTAATATTATATTTGGAAGAAGGCGCAGGAAAGGAACATGGTTACATGGCTGTTATAATTAAAACAACAACATAGTTCACACTTGACAAAGAGGTAATGGCTTCCTTACAGCGTCTTACTACCCACTCCAATTATACACTCATGTGCTAAGGATGAGGAAGGTGTAATTTAAATGAAACATACCCATATTTGCATAAAGAGTGTGGGGAAACTATTTTGGAAAAAAACACCTTAAGTACACCCGACTGGGATCGAACCAGGATCGCCCCACCCTCAGCAGGCTAGTCTATTGTGAGAGTAGCACCACAGACTATACAGCCCTGGAAGAGGGTGAATGCCACATGAAAAAAAATCTACGATTACTGCCCAATCCCACCAGACTTAGGTTTCATTCTATTGTGACTCATTGGGAGGGAGTGTGTAGTGCCCGCCACAACTTCCAAATATAATAAAAATACCTCATAATGTGAAAAGAGGTTTTCCTTATAGAGATGTAGTATAATCAGCGTAGCCAACTGTGCGACAAATGGCACTGACCTCACACACAGACAAGGACACGCTCCTTGAGCCAGGTTGAGTCCATCAACACTGGGGTATGCTAGTGTCAATAGCACTTCCAAATGTGCACGAGTTAAAAAACTAACTTTTAACATGTTCCTCAGAAAGAGCCCATTGTAATTGTAATGTGCAGTCTGCGTAAGTCCAGGTCGGGTCAATACCGAACCTAGCTTTGTGGATTGACTCGATATGGACATGTGTGTTCTCTCTCGTGTACACTGTACAGCCATTATAACCTGGAGTCTGTGGGTCTGGCCCAGCCCTAGTCTCAACACATTAGGCTGATGGCGAGAAAAGTATCAGATGCAACATGACTCACCGTGGTGAGTCTCTCCAGCGCACTGAACCTCTCCTCCTGTGCTGCCGCAGATTTTTCAAATGCCTCGTGTTTCTTAATGAGGTTCTCCACCTCATCTATGGTGTGCTGCAATCACAAGACTTGGATCAACCACGAGCTAGTGGTGGACGTACTAATCACGAGCTAGTGGTGGACGCACAATCACGAGCTAGTGGTGGACGCACAATCACGAGCTAGTGGTGGACGCACAATCATGAGCTAGTGGTGGACGTACAATCACGAGCTAGTGGTGGACGTACAATCGCGAGCTAGTGGTGGACGTACAATCGCGAGCTTGTGGTGGACGTACAATTGCGAGCTTGTGGTGGACGTACAATCGCGAGCTTGTGGTGGACGTACAATCACGAGCTTGTGGTGGACGTACAATCACGAGCTAGTGGTGAACGTACAATCACTAGCTAGTGGTGGACGTACAACTTACGTTCATTTTGCTATAAGCCCTTGGCACAGTTTAAATATTAATATGCAGCTACAAAACCACGAGGAAATGTTCGAGGGATCTCCAAGTGTTCATAGTTACTTCCTTTGTGCAGGAGTTTTTTTTAGCAAGTCTTACTTCCCATTTAGGTTATACGCATATATACTAACTACAGTAATTTAGAGGAAATGTACCCATATTTGCGTGGAGAGTGGAAAACCTTTTAGGAAAAACCCCTTTCAGTACATCCAACCAGAAATGGAAACTCAATCTCTCTATCATCCACAGTCTCGTCTATTGCAAGAGTGACGCCTTAGACCATGCAACTATTAAAGTATAACTAATGCTCCTCCTGTCTGTACTTACTCCGAGCTCCTGACTCATGAGGTACGGGTCCTGCGCTATGAGCCACGCCTCGGCCACCGCAGCGTCCCGAGCAAACTGATACACCTCCAGGATCAGCTGTAAGTTCTCCCAACGCTCCTCCCAGCGGTGTAACAGAGAGTTCCTCTGATTGGTCAATGACAGGAGCTTCTCCTTGATCTCGCTGGACGCGTAGTGGTTACGAGACAACAGCTCTTTGCCCAGCGAGATGCAGGCCGTGAAATTGTCCTCACGAGCGTCTATCTCTGCCTTCAGACTCTGGTGGTTGTTCATGAGTAGCTCCACTCCACTCACATCCCTGGAAACAACACCATCTTTGTCGGGTCACAGGGCCGGGGTAACTTACTTGCTTCATTACCTTTCAAGACAATTCTTTTTTAGTTTCTGATCATTTTCAACAAAATGAGATTACAAAAAATTAATCTGTGCACAGTCCACTATTTCCATTCCAAATAGTATAAGAGGTTAGCTACCTCTCAAACATTTCTTCAACTTCAAAACCTTGGACTTCACTTCTAACACTTGTCAACCTAGACTTTTGATTCGAAGTGAAACTCTAGATTTGATAGTTATGAAGCTTCACCAATAAAATTATTTTAAGTTATGTTTAATTTTAGTCATTTTGTGTTGTGTACATTATATTACATGGGCGGAGTTGAAGTGATGTTACGGCCATGTTACTGCGACAACAACACTCGTTGCCTTGTGGGAAGGGGATGAACCCCAAAGGCTAAGGGAATTTGATTTAGTCAAAATATCAAATTGTGTCAAACTGTTGCACAACGTTAGCAATAATTGTATTTATTCTAGTCTCGAAAATAAGCCAGTCACGCTCCAAGTTAGGTCTGCATAAAAAAAGGATCACAGAGGTCACGATAGCAACATGTGGTGTGTTATTGATTGGTAATCACCTTGGTTTCTCGGACGTGTTCATCTGTCTGACGACATCATCCATCCATAGCATGAGCGTGCGCACCATGTTGAAGAACTTAAAGAGGTCCCCGGTATCTGCCAGCTTCTGTCTACGTCCATCGCACAGCGCCTGCAAGTGCGCCCAGGCGTTCATCACCTCAGTCTCCCTGTTGGTGATCTCCTTAGCCTTGTCGCCCGCGTATGACGCCTGCAGCTTGGCAGACTCGTCCTGTATCTGTTGCACTTGCGACTGGAGCGTCTGCAGGTCCTGCAGGAAGTTCTGGTGTTTCCTCTGCAGGGTGGACACAGAGCCGGCGTCACGCCCCAGCTCGTCTGACATTATCTGCTGCTTCTCGAGGATGCGACTCAGCACGTCCTTGCAGTCGTGGAAGAACTTGTGGAGTTCTCGAGACGCGGCCAACATCTGTGTCCTGGTCTCTATGAGTTCCAGGAGATCCTGCCAAGCCTCGTTCAAGCCGTCCTTCCACTCGGCGATGGTTGCAGAGTCAGAGTGACTCGCTCCTATCAGTTGATCGGCGATACCGTTGACGGCAGCCACCCGCTCTGAGCCTATTGCCTCTGTATCTCGAGCAAACTCCTTGAACCGTTCCCACAGCAGCTGAAACCATCATTCAATCATTCAAGAGCTGATCCCAACATTCGCAGCACAAGAGCAGTTCCTGTGAGAAGCCTCCCTTACCGTGACGTGGTCGTAGTCCTGCCCCAGCTCGTGGGACGCCGCCACCAGCTCTCTCTCAGCTATCCACTGCTCCAAGTCGTCCACCTCTCTGTTCAACATGAACAACTGCAACGCCTCGTCAAGCTTGGCTCTCCTTTCTCCAGCGAGGTCCTTCAGGCCGGCGTAGAGCTTGTCTACTTGCGACTGCTTCACTGCAATCTGGTCACTGGCAAAAATAAATAAATTAATAAAACACGTTAGACTGCTTCACAGTACACTAGGGGCTGATAAACACTAATTAGACTGCTTCACAGTACACTAGGGGCTGATAAACGCTAATTAGACTGCCTCACAGTACACTAGGGGCTGATAAACGCTAATTAGACTGCTTCACAGTACACTAGGGGCTGATAAACGCTAGTTAGACTGCCTCACAGTACACTAGGGGTTGATAAACGCTAGTTAGACTGCTTCACAGTACACTAGGGGTTGATAAACACTATTTAGACTGCTTCACAGTACACTAGGGGTTGATAAACACTATTTAGACTGCTTCACAGTACACTAGGGGCTGATAAACACTATTTAGACTGCTTCACAGTACACTAGGGGCTGATAAACACTATTTAGACTGCTTCACAGTACACTAGGGGTTGATAAACACTAGTTAGACTGCCTCACAGTACACTAGGGGTTGATAAACGCTAGTTAGATTGTTTCACAGTCAAATGGTAACTGTGCTGTAATCAACCCAACCCTAGTAAAATGTTAAGATTGTTCTCGAACTGTCTCAGCTCAAAGCTAGTTACCTGAGTGGATGTTGCTCACTGGTTAGTTGTCTCGCAGTCTCGCCGAGTTGCCTGATGTTGTTGGCGTAGTCTTCCACCGCAAGTTCTAAAGTCTCGTGTTTCTTCATGAGGTTCTGAGTTGAGATCTCATCCTTACCTCTCTCCTCCACCATCATGTAAAGTTCCTGTTCGCTCATCCACGACTCTGCTTCGCTGGCGTCAAACAAATACTGCGCCAACACACTTTATTAGTACACATATATGTACCAACCAAGCTAGTCTGTTAGTTATAAAGGTTGAGTTTATATAAAGTGTACCCCATTCGCATGAAGAAAGTGTAAAAACCACCCTTAGTACACTAGACCTCCCAGTAGTCGGCAGTCCGGTCTGATGTAAGAGAAACGCTTCAGAGCATTCGACCACTGATGCAAGTCACACAACACTTGTCAAATACCTCGGAATCGAGGGTAGAAAGGAATGTTAAGAGAGTTAATTCGAATATAAATCCGCAATATTGGGGAAAATTATGAACATGATAGGAAATATAATAGAATAGAAAGTTTAAAAAATAGCTAAATTTTAACATTCATTCTTATAAACCTGTCATTATAGCATTCATACAGTCAATTAAGTGCTAAATTACTGGTATGGGGGCTGGTCGTTGAGTTTGCCCTATAATTATGTTGGTTCCGAAGCACCAATAAGCAATTAAACGCTCTAAAACAAATTTCCCTTGAATGTATTTGAGTCTCTGATCCAAAATCCTCGAATATCCTCGAGCTCACCTGTTGCGCCTTCTCGGACTGCAGCAGCCTGTTGTGCCGGTTCTCCACAGAGTCCTTGAGGTGGCCCCACTTGTCCAAAAGGTCGTCTATCCTCTCAGTGAACTCTGTAGAGTCCTCGTGACCCTCCTCAATCAACTTCTGGCCGTTCCCGCACACCAGGTTGATACGCGTCTCGTGGTTGTCTATCTCGGTGCGCAAGGACTGACACAAATATATTACACGATTGTGTTAGTACCTAGAGGATTGTTGTAATACATCACATTTTATAACTAAAGGTGTCACAATCTCTTTTTAGAATTCTAGCATCACTTCTTGATTCCAATTCCACAACATTCACAATTTGAATATTTTTTTCCCCCAAGGACCCAATTTAACTTCACAGTTTTTCTATTTAGTATATTTTAATGTATTTGCTATCCAAATATAAATCACATTAAAAGTGTAAACATTAAAATCAATCTGCCATAATCAATCAGTGTAAGAATAGAAAGGCCATATTGAGCAAATTTACAATTTGTTGGCATCTAAATGAAAGTGAAAATGAAAGTGATAATACTTAGAAAGAAAAATAATCCACTTGTGAAATATACTTGATCCTTTAAGGTGCAAGTGTAGGGTACGCGAGAAAAGTGCAATTTTATATAAGACAACATTCTTTTAAGCAAAATAAATAAACTATTGCTCCATTAGAAACATAGTTTAATTTTCTTCACACGATGATATCAACAGTTGTGGAATATCCATCATGAGCATTGCGGTATTAGATGACAAACTTTTTAAATAAGAAGAACAAGTTGGAATTAAATTCCAGGACACCCCTGACAGATATTCAACTGTTGATCTCACCGTGTGGAGAAAATTAAACTCTTTGTTTCTACTGGAGAAATATTTGGTATATTTCGGTTGAAAGAAGGTTTTTCCATTTAAAAAAAACCCTGCTAAAGTACTGGCCTTTTCTTGGCCACCCACACTTCTACCTTATATCAGAACTTTCCTTGACTGGGAGATGGGAGCTAAGAGTCTAGGTAATTTCTTTCAACATCTTTAACTACAACATGTCGAATGCACTATATTTTATATATATGAGGAATGTTGGTAAACCTGTCGATCATCGCAGATATTTGTATTTAAAAATTGTAAATGAATTTTCATCGGCCTTGTGGGGTAGGTTTTAAATATACAGCCAGTCTCTAAGTTTATTTATCCACGGCTAATATTTTTGTACAGGTGGTTAAAATAATGGTTCAAATTAGCTGGTAAGTGTCGTTAAGGTGAGAGTTATCCCCTGGTTTGTCGAGTTCAGCTGTTCAGCTACCCATAAAGAAGGTCTCCTGTGATGAGTGACCACATGTCCGGTGATTTGACTGTAAATATGAACTAATTACTAGAGAGTGTTTACCTGATTCTTCTTCTTGAGCGTGTTAACATTGAACAAACTGTTGCCGTATTCAGTTGAATTGGCCTGAGGCAGTTTCTCCGCAATCCACAGCTTCTCATCTTCCACGTCCCGACGGAACTAGCAACACCAATCACACATAACCTCAACCACAAACAATACAGCACATCGGCTGGAATACAAAGATACAACAAATATAGATAAATATTTAAATAAATAAGAATATTATTGTAAAGTAGTTTTTTTTAAGCACCATGTCTTAGTACCTGTTCAGGTTAAACGCCTGTGTACTAATTATGCTAATCTTAAATCTAGGACAGACACAACATCCTGCTTCCGACCGTTAATTCATCAATGTGAAAGTGTAAACCCACATTTCCCCAATGATAAATATTTCGGCCATGCCGGGAATCGAGCCCAGGACCCTCAGCTTCTTAGGCAAACGCACTACCGACTGAGAAGAGGCATCGAACTTTTATTTAAGTGCGATGATTTGAAAAATAAAGCTGTATTTGCTATTTAGAGTTTATGTTTAAGATAAATCTAGTATATAGTGTTAATGTTAACTGCCCCACGTTCAGAGATATTGATGAGCTGTACTAGGTTAAGAGATACTGTTTGTTGAGTTGTACCACATTCAGATGTAGTGAGCTGTACCATGTTAAGAGGTAGTGAGTTGTACTATGTATTGGACTGACCTGGAAAGCTTCCTTCTTCTTCTCGAGCTGCCGCTGTCTGTCCAGTAGAGGAGCCTTCAACTGCTGGAACCTTTCCTCTACTTGGGTCTTCTTGTATATGATAGGCTCTATCTTCTCAGGGGCGGTCTTCTGGATGTACTCTGCTTGCTTCTCTAGCTCAGACACCTGGCGGGCCTTCACTGCCATCTGCGTCTCAATCATCTACAAGGAACAGTACATAGAGATGTAGTCTTGTTTCTCTAGCTCAGAGAGCTTCACTGCCATCTCCGTCTCAAATCATGTACACCCCTACTAAATGCTATAACGTGGCTGGAGCTTCAAGTTAGGGATGGGCCCTCGAATACTTCAAATAATTAAGGATATGAGAGATTCGAGGATGCGAGAAAATGTTGGATTCATAACTTAATCCTGGGGGGAAAGTCGGGGAAGTGAAACTGGTTTTAGAGCTCTAATGCCGCTTATTGGTGTTTCAGAACCCATTATAATTATAGGATTATCTTTACAACCAAAACCCAGACCAATAATTGAACACTTGACTGAATGTATGAATGGATTATTAAAAGAATGTTTAACATTCATTTACTATTTGTATTTTATGGGGATTCAGAGCAAGAGCAAGCCGTGACTCGAACCCACCTGCTGTTTCTGCATGAGGATGTTGACAGAGGCGAGGTCGTTGCCGGTGTCTTCGCTCTCAATCTGTTTCTCCAACTCGTTCATCCAGGAGTCGATGTCGTCACATGTCTGATGGAGCAGCACCTCCCTGTTGGCGTCGAACAGGCGCTCACCCTTGTCCTTAGTGGTGCGCTCAAGGTCGTCAAACTGCTGGCCCAGTTCCGAGATCTTGGGTTCGATCAGTTCAGATAGCTCGGGCTTCTCCTTGATCAGCTCATCGGCAGCCTGACAGGGGGAGGAGGGTGAATGATGAGTAACAATTCTTTCTGTCAGGACACTTCACCTAACATGTTTTATTAATCATCATCATCATCATCATGGAACTCCTCTAGCTCGTCAGATAGGGTATTTATCAGTGGGGAAAAAACTCCAGAGTCAGCCAGCATGCAAGCTGTGCCGAATAATCTGGAAACGACGGGAATCAAACCCAGAACCTCTGGATCTGTAACCAGGAACTGACCACTAGACTTAATAGTGACCTTTCTAAAATACATAAGACTCATGTTCCCAGTATTAGAAGTTTCCGCCATCGCTTTTCAAACCAAGACACGAGGAACAATGGTTGCTTACTATCCTGATATAAAAAAGCCACCCTACTTTGGAGAAGCTCGCCTTTAAAGGTTCACCCATCCTTGGGTGCATGCTGTTGTTTACTGAGAGTTTGAACGAGATCGTGTTGGACTGAGCTCTGATTGGTGCGCCCCTCCAAAAGGAAAGTTGGATCGACCATCGACCCCATGACTCAAATTTTAAGGATCAGTGTTTCGATCAGTCAGAGGTATGGATGTGACTCGGACTAGCTCAGTTTTAATCAGCTCACAAATAGAAATGCTCACACATAGAAATAATAGTTATTCCTAATAGGTTAGCAACCGAAGTGTTTCAATGAATCAAACTAAATTTTACTAAGATTTACTCTCTATTATAAATACGGCCCGAAACTTGACGCCTTTGCAAAATACACAAAAAATGCACTTAAAAACAAATGCTCTAGGTAAATTACGTGTACTAATTCCGTTATTATAAAATTATTTAGCCATTAGGTCACCTCATTTTTAATCATTGTGTGCTATGATATTTAAGTAATGATTCTAAAATTGCGTTGAGATTAAAATCAAGGAAAAAGTCTTTAAAAAAATACCACTGACTAAAATCCTCCAAATATGCAAAAATATGCACAATTGAAGACATATTTTCAATATCAGGGTTTCATAAAATGTGTTTACATACCAATTTCTATTGTGATAAGACTTCACTGAAAAAAGGTGCAATGTCATCAACTTTCAGCCCTGAACTAATAACTATCCCACGAGTATAGAGAACAGGTCAGGATTGGAACCAAGGACATCTGGTGGAAATACGTGTGCAGTTCTAAGTGTTATGACTGAAGTAGTAGTCACAAATACTGTACTGATACAAAAACAACAAGGACTTAGGAGAGAAGTGTCTTAAGTTCTAATCTCTGCTAGTTACCTTACCTTGGAATGTTTCTTAAAAACAGATAGATGTACCTTGAAACTTTTAGTAAGGATACAACTTGTGAGTTAAATTTAGTTATGTTTTAAAACTAGATTGAAAGACTTGTTTCAGTCTGTTGGTCACATCTGCTATTCTATTGTACAAGGTTGTGTGTAGTGTAATACCTGTTGTATTCTGAACAGCCTGTCCTTGTTGGAGGCTATCTCCGCCTCAAAAGCCTGATGCCGGGTCCATTTGCTGTGCACTGTCTTGGCGCTGCGGTAGGTCTCATCTTGTGCCGTGATGTGCTTCTCCTGTACCCATTCTCCCAGTTCTTCACAGTCCTGTCACAAGAATAGGCTCACAATTACACTCACAATACCACACACGACACCAGACACTCGCTATACCAGACACTCGCTATACCAGACACTCGCTATACCAGACACTCGCTATACCAGACACTCGCTATACTAGACACTCGCTATACTAGACACTCGCTATACTAGACACTC
>CABFWB010002308.1:92702-104045 GCA_902151455.1 Timema bartmani | reverse complement strand
GAGGTATTTTGTCAGGACAGATTTTTCGATTGTTGAAAGATTTCTTACACAAACCCCCGTGTAAACTTTATTTAATACACAGTGGCACTTTTTCAAATCGAAGTCCAAGGGATATCTAAAAAAATTCGAATTAACAATTTTAATGAGTATCTAGGAAGCTGGTACACATTAAATCAATAATCTAAAAAAAATATGCTACATATAAACACACACATTTTATATAATATGCTATATACTGTACAGAGCACACATAATTACAATATATACATACACAAAGAAACACAAAATATAAAAATTTGGAAAAATTTGCCTACGAAAATTGCAAACTTAAATCAGAATTGAAGAAAGCCGAGCCAATACATCCCCTTTATTAGGCAACCCGCTAGCCGCAGGTGCATAATTTCCCCGCTTTCTTTTCTTATATATGTCAATAGGATAACTTCAACTTTATTTGACATTCTAGACGCATAGGTTGGTTTAATAACGATCGTTAAGTTAGGTTTGAAATGATAACAAAGTCGAAAAAATTAACTTTGTATAGGCTCAAAATTATCCAAATATTTCCTTTTAAAATTCAAATTAAATATTATTTTTCACCATTGATCTAAACAGAAATATCATATAGAATCATGGTGGATTCAAACTATACAATTTCTCGAACTAACCAATGTTGAATTAGACAAATCCTACTGTATAGACAATGTCATTGTTTTTCCAGATCGTGTACCAACAATGAGTTCAAATGCACAGACGGAAGCTGCGTGTCCCTCACCTGGAAGTGCGACCTGGAACCAGACTGTTCAGATGGATCGGATGAAGTTGAGTGTGGTTAGTACAATAAACTTGATCTTTTAACTTTCTTTAGACCCCTCGGAGAGAAGTATTATGATGCAATTAGAAAAATTGGACCTGAGATTTTGATAAATGTCAACGTTTCCTTGAGATTTTAATAAATATTGACGTTTCCTTTAGGTTTTGACAAATGTCGACCTTTCCTCGAGATTTTGATAGATGTCGATGTTTCCTTGAAATTTTAATAATGTCGACGTTTTCTTGAGATTTTGACAAATGTCGACATTTCCTCGAGATTTTGATAAATGTCGATGTTTCCTTGAAATTTTAATAATGTCAACGTTTCCTTGAAATTTTAATAAATGTCGATGTTTCCTCGAGATTTTGATAAATGTCAACGTTTTCTTGAGATTTTGATAAATATAGATGTTTCCTTGAGATTTTGATAAATGTCGACGTTTCCTTGAGATTTTAATAAATGTTGACGTTTTCTTTAGGTTTTGACAAATGTCAACGTTTCCTCGAGATTTGGATGAATGTCGATGTTTCCTTGAAATTTTAATAATGTCAACGTTTCCTTGAGATTTTAATAAATGTTGACGTTTCCTCAAGATTTTAATAAATGTCGATGTTTCCTTAACATTTTGATAAATGTCGACGTATCCTCGAGATTTTGATAAATGTCAACGTTTTCTTGAGATTTTGATAAATGTCGACGTTTCCTTGAGATTTTAATAAATATTGACGTTTCCTATAGATTTGAGAAATGTCAACGTTTCCTTCAGATTTTAATAATGTCGACGTTTCCTTGAAATTTTAATAAATGTCGACGTTTCCTCGAGATTTTGATAAATGTCGACGTTTTCTCGAGATTTTGATAAATGTCAAAGTTTTCTTGAGATTTTGACAAATGTCGATGTTTCCTTGAGATTTTGATAAATGTCAACGTTTCCTCGAGATTTTGATAAATGTCGATGTTTCCTTGAGATTTAAATAAATGTTGACGTTTTCTTGAGATTTTGACAAATTTCGACGTTTCCTCGAGATTTTGACAAATGTCGACGTTTCCTTGAGATTTTGAGAAATGTCGACGTTTCCTTGAGATTTTGATAAATGTCTACGTTTTCTTGAGATTTTAATAAATGTGGACGTTTTCTTGAGATTTTGACAAATGTCGACGTTTACTCGAGATTTTGATAAATTTCAACGTTTCCTCGAGATTTTGACAAATGTCGACGTTTCCTTGAGATTTTGAGAAATGTCAACGTTTCCTCAAGATTTTAGTAAATGTCGACGTTTTCTTGAGATTTTGACAAATGTCGACGTTTACTCGAGATTTTGATAAATGTCAATGTTTCCTCGAGATTTTGACAAATGTCGAAGTTTCCTTGAGATTTTGATAAATGTCAACGTTTTCTTGAGATTTTGATAAATGTCGACGTTTACTTGAGATTTTAATAAATGTTGACGTTTTCTTGAGATTTTGACAAATGTCGACGTTTCCTCGAGATTTTGATAAATGTCAACGTTCAGTCGAGATTTTGACAAATGTTGACGTTTCCTTGAGATTTTGAGAAATGTCAACGTTTCCTCGAGATTTTGATGAATGTCAACGTTTCCTCGAGAGTTTGATAAATGTCGACGTTTCATGACCCCCTTGAAATAGTTTCTCTAGTCACCGACAGATCTCTCCTCTGTGACCTTACAGAAGTGGTGCCACCTTCCTGCAGCGAAGGTGAGTTCCAATGCGCGTACCCCAGATGCGTCCGTCAAGAGTTTCGCTGCGACGGGGATGACGACTGCGGGGACTGGAGCGATGAGGATGACTGTCCCAAGATAGGCGGCAGCTGTGCGTCGACAGAGTTCAGGTCAGGACAAGCTTCTCAAACTGTGTACTACAACTCTTCAAGAGTACCCATGTGGGGTTTTACAAATGGGGGGTGGTTCGGAGTCCCATCTGCCGGGGGGACCCCCTTAATTGAGAGAAAATTTCGAGAATTTAAACTCGTGGAAGGGAATTTTAGACCATCTGAACATAATTCTGAGCTAATGATTAAGTTTCGTGAGCCAAAAAATAAAGTTTCTGAAAAATACTAATAAAAAAATTTGGTCGTAGCTGAACACATTGAAAAGAAACATATTTTTCACAAGTTTCTTGAACAGAACAAAATTAAAAGAAAACTGTTGAAAAGGAAATGGGAGGAAATCTACATTTTATCATTTTTATCTTGGACATTGATGATTCAAAGTTGTTTTTAGCAAATTGCAGTCAAATTCTAAATACATCATTTTTATTCTTTCGCACAAATTAACAAAAAAGAAGAAGTAAATATTGCAGAGTGATAAGGAGGGCTGGAGCCCCTCATATCACTCATTTATGGGCACCCATGGCTGCAACCCTTCCAGGGGCTTCGAAAGCAAGGTCCTGGGTTTTGCAGCAAACATTGACAAACATGAGTAAGTTATTGAAATTATAACACACTACAACATTTTATTCTATACTTCTTTAGTTTATTTCTGGAATAAACCTCATCCACCTCGATTACATGAAAACAATTTTAATAATAATCTGTAAAATTAACTAAGCAAAGCTAATTATTTCTATTAGCTATACGCATGTATAAAGTTTGTAAATTATAGAAAAGTATTTAATAATATTAAATATAGCTGCATGGATATTTTTTTTGCAATAAATATTTTCACTATTTATGAATAGAGGATAAAATTCTTAAAAAAAACTGATATAAGAGTCAGCTATGTAGTTCAATAAATGATTTTTTTTTACAGAATTTTGAATGCAATAGTTTACAAAACCTTACCATAAGTCGCTATGGAAAACTACCATGGTGACTTAAGATACGGTTTCAATTCCTATGCAGATATAGGTTCTAAGGGCTATTTAACCACTTTCAAGTGAAGATATAAGAGTTTTAGACACAGTAGAATGTAGTTAAAGAGTTCTCCTAACAGAATGCGCTGAGATCTCAAAATAATTTTGCCACCCTGTAAAATTAGCCTAGTGACTTATGGTTTCACATACACGGTCAAATTTATATTTTTCATTTGATTCAAAACTTCTCGTAAATCAACAATAGAGTACTGTAGATATATGAAACTCAACTTATCACAACCATTACTGACCTGGGTTGCTAATAATTTGGTCTTATGAATAGGGGTCAGGAATAAAAAAAAAGTTTGTAAGAACCTGTGCTCTAAAACAGAGGTCTCCAAACTTTCTCCAGTTGCATACCCCCTTTGGGGCTATGGCGGAAACACCTTACCCCTTCCATCAATTCGTAAGGAAACAAGTACCTACAATCTTGTGGAATACAAATGGCCTTTATAAATTTTAATCAAGCCCTAGACCCGCTTAAGTGGCCGCATGGTGTAAGGTGTAACTCTTGAAATAGACTAGAATGCTGATGATGGGGAGATCTGGGTTCGATCCCGGTCAGGTGCACTGAGGGTGGTTTTCCCTTAAATGTTTTTCCACTCTCCCTCCACGCATACCTCTATATTCAACCTTCCTTACCTCTTAAACATTTGCATAATTAGTACACATAGCACAGGCATATAACCCGTAGTAAGCTGCGCTGCTAACAAAAAATAAAGCCCTTGGGGTAAGTTAAACAAAACCGAAACAGAGGGAAAGAATGAACTATAAAAGACCTTGGCATCTAGTCAATATTACCTGTCTTCTTCTCTCTAAACAGTTTTACTCATCAATAACTAGACATATACAGGGTATTTATACACACACCAATTTTAACATATGAAAATACCGCACACCAACCCTTCTGGGTTCTTGTGGGGTAGTGTTCATATCATCATCATCACCATAATCACCACCATCATCATCATCACCATCATCACCATCATCACCATCATCACCACCATCATCATCATCATAATCACCATCACCACAATCATCATCATCATCATCATAATCACCATCATTGCATCATCATCATCACATCATCATACATCATCACATCATCATAACCATCATCATCATCACTATCATCATAATTATCATAATAATCATCATCAATATCATCACCATCATCATAATCACCATCATTGCATCATTATCATCACATCATCATAACCATCATCATCATCATTACCATCATCATCTTCTTCCTCTCCAGTTTCTCAGATGTGGTCGTTGAGGGCTCTCCATCTCATCCTGTCTTTGTGCACTTCACTCTCACGGATAGTCTCCCAATCTTGTCCTCACTCTCTTACGTCTACCTTCCTTCTGTTTGTTCATTCATTATTGTCGAACTCTACTTATTTTTTTCTAGCACATTCCTATTCCCTCTGGCATCCTTCCAATTGGTCACATTCCTTATCCTGTCTCTTTTAGTTTGTCTTAACATTGATCTTATGAACTTCATTTCGAAAGTCTGTGGTTGATTGGGGTTCTCTGTCGGTGATGGTACAGATCTAGAGGGCGTACGTCAAGATAGGAATGTAATATTTCTTGAGGAGTGTCAATTTAGACCTAGGCGGTACTTGACCATCCCACAGCAGGTTCTTAATTTGGTTTTAGAACTGTGCTGCCTTCTTGGTTCGGTTCATCACTTTATTTATGCTGGAACTGTTTGTTGTTATTACACTGCTAAGGTACTGAGCTTCATCAACCATACAGTAGCCCCATGGCTTCTTTGGTGCTGACTGACAGCTCACAGCTGACAGCTGACGGCTTTGAAAAGTTACCAGACACATATTATGAATCCCTACGCCGAACCATATGATCTACAAAAAACATGTGATTAGAGTCTGTCACTTCTGACAGTCAAAATTTAGGTATATACCTAAATGTTGACTGTCAGAAGTCAGCTGTGAACTGTCAGTCAGCACCAAAGAAGCCGTGGGGCTACTGTAGCTACCTTTACTTCTGTTCCTTGTTGATTTACATTCCGTACTTCTGTCTTATTCTGAAATGGAAAAAATGAAACATAGTTATCCGTGGGCTGAGATGAGTTCTTAAAAAAGTCACATATTCCTAAATTATTTTTTATGAGTTTACTAATCTCAATTATTGTAAATGTATTTGATGATATATGTATACATATTGATTTATTTTTGGTCCAGGTGCAACAGCGGCAAGTGCATCTCTGACAGGTGGCGGTGTGACGAGGAGAGAGACTGCGAGTCGGGTGAAGACGAGGATAGCTGTGTCGAGAAGAGACCGAGGACATGTGGGCCGGACGAGTTCACTTGCAGCAAAGGAAACTGTATCCTGGTAAGTTTACTCTAGCGGCAGGTTTCGCAAACATTCTGTTTGACTCATTGTATAGAACATTCTGTTTGGCTCATTGTATAGAACATTTTGTTTGGCTCATTGTATAGAACATTTTGTTTGGCTCATTGTATAGAACATTTTGTTTGGCTCATTGTATAAAACATTTTGTTTGGCTCATTGTATAAAACATTTTGTTTGGCTCATTGTATAAAACATTTTGTTTGGCTCATTGTATAAAACATTTTGTTTGGCTCATTGTATAAAACATTTTGTTTGGCTCATTGTATAAAACATTTTGTTTGGCTCATTGTATAAAACATTTTGTTTGGCTCATTGTATAAAACATTTTGTTTGGCTCATTGTATAAAACATTTTGTTTGGCTCATTGTATAAAACATTTTGTTTGGCTCATTGTATAAAACATTTTGTTTGGCTCATTGTATAAAACATTTTGTTTGGCTCATTGTATAAAACATTTTGTTTGGCTCATTGTATAAAACATTTTGTTTGGCTCATTGTATAAAACATTTTGTTTGGCTCATTGTATAAAACATTTTGTTTGGCTCATTGTATAAAACATTTTGTTTGGCTCATTGTATAAAACATTTTGTTTGGCTCATTGTATAAAACATTTTGTTTGGCTCATTGTATAAAACATTTTGTTTGGCTCATTGTATAAAACATTTTGTTTGGCTCATTGTATAAAACATTTTGTTTGGCTCATTGTATAAAACATTTTGTTTGGCTCATTGTATAAAACATTTTGTTTGGCTCATTGTATAAAACATTTTGTTTGGCTCATTGTATAAAACATTTTGTTTGGCTCATTGTATAAAACATTTTGTTTGGCTCATTGTATAAAACATTTTGTTTGGCTCATTGTATAAAACATTTTGTTTGGCTCATTGTATAAAACATTTTGTTTGGCTCATTGTATAAAACATTTTGTTTGGCTCATTGTATAAAACATTTTGTTTGGCTCATTGTATAAAACATTTTGTTTGGCTCATTGTATAAAACATTTTGTTTGGCTCATTGTATAAAACATTTTGTTTGGCTCATTGTATAAAACATTTTGTTTGGCTCATTGTATAAAACATTTTGTTTGGCTCATTGTATAAAACATTTTGTTTGGCTCATTGTATAAAACATTTTGTTTGGCTCATTGTATAAAACATTTTGTTTGGCTCATTGTATAAAACATTTTGTTTGGCTCATTGTATAAAACATTTTGTTTGGCTCATTGTATAAAACATTTTGTTTGGCTCATTGTATAAAACATTTTGTTTGGCTCATTGTATAAAACATTTTGTTTGGCTCATTGTATAAAACATTTTGTTTGGCTCATTGTATAAAACATTTTGTTTGGCTCATTGTATAAAACATTTTGTTTGGCTCATTGTATAAAACATTTTGTTTGGCTCATTGTATAAAACATTTTGTTTGGCTCATTGTATAAAACATTTTGTTTGGCTCATTGTATAAAACATTTTGTTTGGCTCATTGTATAAAACATTTTGTTTGGCTCATTGTATAAAACATTTTGTTTGGCTCATTGTATAAAACATTTTGTTTGGCTCATTGTATAAAACATTTTGTTTGGCTCATTGTATAGAACATTTTGTTTGGCTCATTGTAGAAAACATTTTGTTTGGCTCATTGTATAGAACATTTTGTTTGGCTCAGTGTATAAAACATTTTGTTTGGCTCAGTGTATAGAACATTTTGTTTGGCTCATTGTATAAAACATTTTGTTTGGATCATTGTGTAAAATATTTGGTTTGGCTCATTGTTTAAAACATTTTGTTTGACTCAGTGTAACAACACTCAAAACTTTTGAGGGGGATAGGGTGGGGGTGTCAGGATAAATGAAAATTTGGTACTACATTGTTTATGGATGACCCCTGAGACTCCAAGTTAACAATCCCCCCTCCCCTCCACCACTCAAAACAGCTGTTAAATCCATATACTTTCCACAGTACTAGCTCTTTTGTTTTGGCTGGTAAACTATTTTACTAACATAATGGTGACAATAATTATTTATCACATCACCAAATTAAAAGTGTTATAATCAGTGCCTGTCGTGATGTCTGTTCAAGAAAACTTGGGTGTGCGACGGTGTCCACGATTGCTCCCACGGTGAGGATGAGGGTAACTGCGAGGCCACATGTGAGGAGAACCAGTTCCGGTGCGGCAAACCGAGCAACGACTCCGCCACCTCCAGGGTCACTATCAACTGCATCGGCCGCAAACATGTCTGTGACGGAAAGAAGGACTGCCCCAAGGGAGAAGGTGAGGTCACACTGTCTACTACAGTCCAGTTTACATAGTCAGGGTCTTTTCTGACAGAAAAGTTACTACAGTCTGGTTTTCATAAGAAGGGCCTTTTCTTTTTATTTTTTAGCACCACATATCACTCACTACCTGTTAAGGTTATACACATATGTATTTATTACACTAATGTGTTAGGGACGAGGAAGGTTTAATTTAGAGAAAATGTAGCCGCATTTGTGTGTAGGAAGAGTGTAAAACCATTTTGGAAAACCCACCCTTACTACACTCGACCAGGATTGAACCTCGATCTCCCTGTCGTCGGCGGTTTAGTTTATTGCGAGAGTGATGCCTGAGTCCATGTGACCACTGAAGTGGGTAATATCATTAGCATAGATTATAACTATACAAGGGTTGCATCGATACACAATATTATTTAAAATTACTTCATTCCAGTGATTTGTTTACGTGTTTATTTGAAAGTGTATTTGCGTGTTTGTTTTTCAGACGAGCGCAACTGCCCTAAGAAGGTACCTTGCAAGCACGGCACGGTCTGCAAGCAGGTGTGTGTGATCTACCCGAACAACACGGAGGGCTGTAGCTGTTATCCGGGATACAGCCTCAGTAAAGACGGACATAAGTAAGTGTTTTGGAACAGACCTCTGCATTAAATAATGGCTAAAAGCAGTCGTCACTAACTCGAACCAGTCAAAGGGCCACATTCACAAACTCATGGTGTATTGCGGACGACAGCCTCCAGAAACTGGTTTGCTTAAAATTAATATATTCTATAATTTGGTCTTTGCAGTGCTTCTCACCACACGTTCAGGTTATGGACATTTTAATCACTCTAGTTAGTAAGGGATGAGGAAGATAGAGTCTAGAGGAAATATAACCTCATTTAGTGAAGGGAATGTGGGGAACCATTATAAAAATCACCCCCCATACATACGGATGTAATTCGAACCCTAAGCCCTCTGACACCGGCAAACCAGAAGAGCCTGATTCTTAATCTGCATGCTCACCGATGTAATTCTCAAATAGTTATTTGATGCTATGTATTCCAAATCATTAATGTATATTTAAAATCTTAAATTTTCCCAAATGCTTATATGGGTTAGCGAAATATTTGAAGCAGTATTTATTAAATTATGTCATTAAAAATTCCAACAACCAAGTATTTAAAGTGACAAAAAAAAATTAGCATCATATAAATTGTTTTCAGTGTATTTTCTATTTTGATATAAAAAATTATGGATACATACACTAAAATTAAACTTTTATTTTTTTGTATGTATGTCTATATGATTGAAGGACGAATAGTAATGTAAAATTTATGCAGACAAATAGGCCGGTCAAATGTTTCTCGCGGGCTGTGAGTTTGTGAACCCTAGTTAAAAGTAACTGGGATAGCCAGAACCACCTATAAGAATGGAGACAAATTGGTCATTTTGCCCCAGGCCCATGGTTCTTATCCTCCCGGCCTCACAAACACCTCTCTTTTACAGTGGCAAATCTTGCCTCAGTCTCAACTAAAGTACCTCTTCCAGCACTTTATATATAAAAAAATGAAACAAATACCTAATAACTTGTAAAGTATAAACGGTCGCTTTATCGTTTGAAAAAGCATTAGCGGTAAGCTAAACACCGGTGAGGCTTATAAAAGTCAGAGCAAAATTGGCATTAATATTTTCTAATTAAACCTTAATACTATCAAGTCCAACACCTTAGCTAAGTTAGTAGCGTGTCTGCATACCGAGAGTTAAGGCTCCTGGGTTTGATTCCCGGCATGGCTAAAATACTTATTATTAGAGAAATGTGGGTTTCACCTTTCACAGTGATGAATTAACGGTTGGGGGCTGGATGTTGTGTCTGTTTTAGATTCAAACTAGCTTATGTTTTGTGCTTATATAATAAGTCTGTTCGGAAAGTGCATGTTAAATACCTGAAATAAAAAAATTAACTAAACTTGTCGGTATGTTGTGTACACTTGTGAATACGAGTACCACACTTTGAGAAATATTGCTTCAAATGTTCATATTGTGCAAGATGAAGGTGGCAACCATTGTTCGGTCTCTCTATTTCCAGTTGCCACGACATCGACGAGTGTATGTTCGAGACAGACCCTGTCTGCAGTCAGACGTGCAATAACACTGTTGGCTTGTTCACCTGTGGTTGTATGACTGGATATGTCCTGCGGCCCGACGGGAGATCGTGCAAGGCCCTAGGAGCCGCACCTACTCTCTTATTCGCCAACAGGGTGGATATCAGACAAGTGAGTGAGCTCTCAGGGAGGGCATACCAACTTTTGGCATGCATGTGTATAATTTGGCTCCTAACGCCAAATATCAGTTTATCCAATAAGGCAAATTACTAAGGGCTTTAACCGAGAAGTTTTATTTTCACATTTAATTTTATTTTAAAATAATTTGAAATGGATTCTAAAAACCAAAAACACACATATGTATAGTACTCAACCCAAAGGTTGGTTGGATCCTTAAGAGTTCCACCGTCAGCTGTAAAGCCGAGGCAGAACTGAAGAGGAGTACTAGGGAAATAAGGAGTGAGGTAGTTTCCCGTTACTTTCCTCACTAATCCAGAAGGAACTATTGCACATCAATCTGCTTAGTCCACCAACTGACCCTTCCCTCCATTCATCACAGGGACTGGTTGTATATTGAATGTTATTACTAGTATACCATAGCTCTGCCACTTTCATATTTGTCAGAGCCATAAGTGAGACTGAGACAGATCAATGAAAGTAACAACTTGCTCTAGTCCATACCAGAAGATATAGTGCATTGTAAACACTATATCTGACCAGACTGAGACAGATCAATGAAAGTAACAACTTGCTCTAGCCCATACCAGAAGATATAGTGCATTGTAAACACTATATCTGACCAGACTGAGACAGATCAATGAAAGTAACAACTTGCTCTAGCCTATACCAGAAGATATAGTGCATTGTAAACACTATATCTGACCAGACTGAGACAGATCAATGAAAGTAACAACTTGCTCTAGCC
>CABFWB010002308.1:69590-85624 GCA_902151455.1 Timema bartmani | reverse complement strand
TATATATATATATATATATGAATGTGCAGTCCGATTTTCATATAGAATCTTTTTTATGAAATACAAACATATTTTTTAAGGGTCAACAATGATAACATTTTACAATATTATTAGTGTAATTTGATCACCTCTATAGTAGAGCAGTCAGAGCTCTGGGCAACATATCAAGAAGTCCCGGGTTCAAACCTCGGTGCTTCCAGATTTTTCTGTGAAGCAGTAGGTTTAAAACGAGGTCAACTCAACCCTGTGAGAACAAATGGGGAGCTACATGAATGAAAAATAGTGGCTCTGATTTAGAAAACTGAGATTAAATCTGTGCTGATCACATGACATGCTCTATCTGCTTAAGTTAGCACTACCATTGCCAACAGACAGCGGCTGCTCGGGTGGTAATAGCTTGATTTCGGGCCTGATGCCATGGAGTTATTAGTGTTAATTTATAGGTATCGCTTATATACGGTATATTCAAAGTGACAGCTGCAGATCACATGGCTTGAACTATGAGTATATAAAAGTAGATCTAGTAGCTTTTATAGCTGTCATATAAATACCTAAATATAAAATTGGACTGTAGATAAAAGTAGCTTCAAGGGACTGTTTAGATTAGTGTCAGTAAATGGTTGGCTGACTGTGCAACTTAGTGAGATGTAAAAAACCTGCACATTTTTCAAAATGTCACCTCAACAATAATATGGTTCAACAGGACATAGTATACCACCAATCTGTAACTTGATCTCACGAAGGGTATGTATGCCCTGCACACCGGTCTAATTATATATATATATATATATATATATAACATATTGTACATACAAATCTTAGAGACTATTTAAAAAATATACCTATTTAAATTCTTCATGGTACAATTTAGAGCATATTGAACTTGGTTTTTGTTTTATTTAAGTAATTTAACAGTCTACTAATATAAGTAAAATATAATATTGTAATTTTGAAGATTTTCTCAACCTCGAGGCTATGATGATTGTTGAAATTTTAAGTACCCCAGAACCCAAATAAAGTGGGTCTTACAGCTTTTTATGTTCCCATGTCTGTCTTTACCTAGGGCTACAGCCGAAGTACCGTAGTTGAGTGAATTTTGCTCAAACTTAATATTTAAATTGTATAAGGCCATAATGGTTTTTTTAATTCTAGTTATCAAATCAATGATTGTTATCTTGATTAGTCAATGTTTGAATATTTTGTCACAAAGTAAAAAAGAGTATATATATGAGATATTACGTATGATTGTGTCATACTATTTATTTTGATTTTGCTCATGTATTGCTAAGTTTCAAAACCATAAACCTAACAATGTAAAAATGGTGTGTAAGCTAATATAATAATTATATTTTTTCTACCCACACCTGTACCAAACTTACAGAGTCTCCAGCTGGATTGGCGGTGGATTGGGTCACCTCGAAGCTGTATTGGACAGACGCCGGAACCAACCGTATCGAGGTATCGAACCTTGACGGTAGCATGAGGGCACTGCTGGTTTGGGAAGGACTTATCGAACCTTGACGGTAGCATGAGGGCGCTGCTGGTTTGGGAAGGACTTGACAAGCCAAGGGACATTGTGGTGGATCCTATTGGTAAACAGCCGTCTTTATTATAAACATACATAGCTTAAAGCTCTTTTAGGAAGACATATTTTTATTTGTGTGGCACTTAATTTCATAAAAAATTATAAAAAAGACAGGTACAGAAAAGAGTGATAGGAACTAATAAAGGGACACAAGTCACATCTTTATCTGCTGCTTTTGGACAGAGAGGAACACATTTAGCACAATCCATATCTTACATTGCTGCCACTGGACAGAGAGGAACAAACTTTACACCTTACATCGCTGCCACTGGATAGAGAGTAAGAATTTTCATACGGTAATTATTTTTTAAATAAAAGCTTAAACACTAACAATGTGCCTAGGGTAACCTGAGATCCTCCTTTTTTAGTACCAGGCCTATATTTCAACCCTTCGTCCGGTGTTCGAGAAGAATTTTTATACAGTTTCAAAAGTCCTCCATTTTGTTAAAACATAGATTTTTCATTTTTTGGTGTTATTTTTTGTCAAAGTGATCTTGCCTTTAGAAATTCTGACATAAGACGGCATTTCAGTTATCTCAAACAATCTTCATGCGATGCCGTCAGCAAACAATCACAGCGAGCTTCCCAGTTCATAAGTTCATCTGAAAAATATGCTTGAACATACAATAAACTGTGTAATATGGTTATAACTCATAAAACACATGAAGCGAGTTTGTACAAGTACATTTTGTAGCCTACTTTTATTTTGTAATGTCCTAAATTTTGGGGGTCTCTGTCGTACTTTGCGCTAAAGTCATCTGATGTGATGTGATGTGATCTTGGATGTGCCCAAAAATCAAATTTCAAAAATATTCAAAGTGGAAGCCATGATTTAATAAAACGACAATTTCTCGAGTTCTTTCTAATTGATATAAATTCCTTCTTTTTATTTTTGCTCCATAAATAAAAGCATCAACTTTGATGATTATCATATTAAATCCTAAAGGTTATTTGGAACAGAGTATTAGGCTTAATCATTGTTCAAATTAGGAATAATTAGAATAAATTGTTTATATAAAACATTTAAAACAACCATCACAAACACATTTTTAAGAACAAGCTTTTACTACACATAAAGCATGAAGCTTCTTCAGGTTAAGTAGTTGTCTTAGCAATGAAAGCTTGTCTTTAAATATGTGTTAATTTATTTTTTAGTGTTTTAGATAAACAATTTAGAATCCAGTATCGTAAGTGTGCTATCTATCCTTCCATATATATACATTTTTTAGCACCACATATTAGTACCCATTTAGTTTATACAACTATGTACTAATTATGCAAATGGTTTTAGGAATTAGAAAGGTTATATTAATAGGAAGTATACCCGCATTTAAGTGGAGGTAGTGTGGAAAACAAGTTTGGATAAACCACCCTCAGTACACCCGACTGAGATTCGAACCTCGATCTCCCCATCATCAGCAGTCTAGTCTAGTTTACGTTGGATCACACGGCCACCAAAGTGGGTTATCCCTCCATATTAAAGTTTACAAATAATTTTTGATAGAGAAGCTGTATTCTATAGATAATTATGTTAATCGGTAAATGTATGCTATTAAAGACAGGATACCTAATTTTATAAAAATCGTTGAGGTGACTAAAAAAAAAAGGTCTTGAGCTGTATATTTGCACAAAAATTATAAAGCCTCTCAATTGTTACTTCCCTGTGATTTGAACAAGTGAGAATGTTCCGACTTAGGCAGTTTTTAACCTCAGTATTATACTTGTTTTTATTTAAAGAAGATTCATTTACATACTTCATGTATATTATGGTTCGGTCGAATCTACTATTTTACAAATCTGAATCTCAAATTTATCTTCGAATACCGAGTTCGAATCTTGGAAAAAATTATAAACATAATAGAAAATATAAATATAATATAATAATATAAAATAGGTATGTGCGAAACGGTTTTTTCAATTCGAGATGATCTTGAGACGAGAATATAAAAAAGTATCGAGACACGAGAACGAGACGAGGAAACGACCTTTGAAAGTACAAAAATGTAAATTATGCTTATTAAAGTAAATAAATAGTTTATAGAGTTTCTTTTTGACATTTGAGCTGGCGCTTGCTTTAGATTTTTGTATAGTTCATTCAAACACTTGAGATATAACTCGCACAAATTTTGAATGTAACTAATAAAATAGTGATAGGTAATTACAATGAACACCATTTATAATTTAATTCTGTAGTATAACAACTTATATTGTCAAAGTTTGATATTGAAAAGCAATATTTATAATTATAACCAAAACATTTTTTATTGAAGGCTGTTTTTTGGGGAGGTATGTAGCCTGTTTTTGAGTTATTTTGGTATTATTGGAAATAATAAATAACCAGTTTGCTTTTTTAATTTCTTAGGGCCATTATTTGCTTTATTTTGATTTCTCGAATTTTTGAGATTTATTTTTTAACTTTCAAGACGAGATCGATATTTTTTTTCCTTGAGTTTTCGAGTCTCGCACGTCCCTAATATAAAATACAAATAGTAACTAAATGTTAACATTCTTTCTTATAATCCGTTCAGTATAATATTCATACATTCAATTAAGTGATTAATTACTGGTCAGGGGCCTGGTTGTTAAGTTCATCCTATAATTATAAATGGTTCTTAACCAACACAAAGCGGTATTAAGATCTCTTTCACTTGAGAAATTGAAAAAAAAAAACAACCTTTTTTTTAGAGATTTCAGTCTTGAATCTTGAATATCCTAAGGATTCTAGGGATTGGAGAATTCGAAGGTCCCACTCCTAATATATATTCATTAAAATACTTTTAATAATAATTAAATTGAATGTATAAATGGGTGTATAAACATACATACAACCTATATTTCTTATTTTCAACAATCTTTCCTGAGTCACTTTTATCGAAAAAGATTAATTCACTTTCCCTAGAGATACGTTTCTATATGATTATTTTTTCTTAGACCCCTAAAAGCTTCCCTACGGATTATTGATACAACCTACTTATCCGTTTTCTTTCCATCCTTCCTTCCTCCCTTCTATCCACTCCCCTATAATTATTATTCATATTATAAGCCTTCATTCTTCTACTGCATCAATAATGGATAAAACTTTAAGTTAAACATGAATTTCCCAAGAGAGGAGAAGGCTTATAACATTTCCGACATTTGAAAGTTTAAAACAAATTTCTCCATTATACAAATCCTATTATAGATGCGCTTCTAAAAAGATTAGAAGGGATCTGCAGTTTTTTTTTTTTTTTACATTTTCTCATTTAACTTTATGAATATTTGACTAATTTTTTTTTTATCGCTGAGTATAATAGTAATTGTCCACGTTGTTTGGTATCGTTTGAGCTTTCCGATAAGCGACGCTTGTCAAAACAGATGTTACTAAACATAATAATTGGTTGGCTGGATTATTATGACACATACTTTATTTAAATTGTAATCCGTAATGGTGAGGTGTCAATCTTGTCTTATCTGGTTTGGTTGTAACTTGAAGGTTGGCGTTTGAATCCTGATTAGATGTACCTATAGTTTTTTTTCTTTTAAATATTTTATTGTTCTCCTCACATAAAAACACGGGACACATTTCCTTTAAATTCGTTCATATCTTTTATCAACCCACGTTAGTGTCAATAAGTGTTTATTCTGAGCGGTTGGTAAAACTTTTTTTTTTGTATCATGAATTAACAGCCGTTTGGGCAATACACATATGCAATAATAGCACTGTAGTGTTAGGGATGAGAAAGGTTGAATTTAGAGGAAATATACCCACATTTGTTTGGGAGAGAGAGAGAGGGAGTGTGGAAACCCATTTAGTAAAAAAACATCTTTGGTACACCCAACTGAGATTCGAACCCCAATATTCCTGTTATCGGCAGCCCAGTTTATTGTGAGAGTGACGTCTTAGACCATGTGGCCACCTGAGCAGGTTGATTTTAAATTAAGTAGGCCTATGTTTATTTCCAACTAAGTGAAAAATGACCACCAGGACACGGGTATCAAACTCAGGAACTTTGGCTTTGAGTGCCGATGCTCTATCACTGAGCTAACCTGGTTCGCCTTGTACCCAGGGTCACTATTCACTAGTTTTTGGGTTCGATTCTCCTGTCAAGGTTATCATTTTTCACTGAATTGAAATTGATTCAGGCATCAGCACAGATCTGCGGACAGTCATCACACGTCAGTCTGTGATACACACATGTTTATTTTAGATATGAGTTGAACTCAATATTTTACGAATATGAATCTCCTCATTTCCCCTACAGATCCATAATTTGAATCCGAGTCTTCGTAAAAATGATAAACATAAAAGAAACTACAAATACTAGCTGAATGTTAACATTCTTTCATACAACTCATTCATTATAAAACTTTCATACATTCAGTTAAGTGTTAAATTAATGGTCTGGAGTCTGGTTGTTAAGTTTGTCCTATAATTATGTTGGGGCTGAACCACCAGTTAACAGTATCAGAGCTCTAAAACAAATTCCATTTCAAAATATTGAAAAAAACAAACACCATATTTTTATTTTATTTTTTCACAAATCCTTGAATCTAGAATATACTTAAGGAGTTTAGGATTCAACGCCCTTCTCCTTATTTTATTTATGTTTTCTAGTATTATTTTGTGTCTTTAACACAAACAAACATTCCCAATGTGATGCATGGTTAGGTCCAGTAACTGGCAAATTTTTTTTTTCTCTTCAAGGTGGTTATATGTATTGGAGCGACTGGGGGGAGGTCCCCAAGATCGAGAGAGCGGGGATGGATGGATCAATGAGGGCCCCACTCATCACCCATAATTTGACCTGGCCTAACGGGCTTGCGATAGACCACGACAAGGGACGGATCTACTGGGCGGATGGGGGGACCAAGGCCATCGAGTACGCAAATCTGGACGGCCGAAGTCGGACTGTATTGATTGGTGAGCTCGCTTCTTTTGTGTGGTTGTGTGTGTGTGTGAGTAAATTTTATGTTCACCACTTTTTACTACTTACAAAATATTAATTTGTACTCTGTGTTCATGTACTGCCCAATTTTAATAGGAAGAGTCTTTTAGAAAATAGAAATATATTAATGTTTTTAGCCAAAATTGATAAAATATTATTATATTATTATTGTTATTTTACAAGTATATCTATCAAAAGTAACAGCTGCAGATCACATAACTTGACAGATTAATAAGTAAAAGTAGATATAGTAATGCTTAGAGCTGTTAGATAAGGTTCTTACTATGAAAATTGGAGTGTATTTTACCTGTCAATTTCTCTAATGACTCTTGAAGTGTTGCCATATTTGTAACAACTGTACTTTTCTTGTTGTTTTCACTTGTCGAGTAAAACATAAGCACATGCTTTTCCCTGTACTGGTTGATCATATTTTAATCAGTCAAATCCTGCCCTACTGCACTATTTTATTTTTATACTTCATAATGTAGTTTTCTATTCTTTCTCCAGACAAATACTGGTTCATTTCCTCAAATTTAGCCTCCTTGGTTTCTTACCCCATTAGATGAAGTCATTAAGACTCCTACTGTTGAACTAATCAATAATAAGCATCACTAGTGTTGAGCTCAGTCAATTTTTTTTAGATTCCAAATCTTCCATTTTACCTATGAATTCCGAATATGCATCTTGGAAAAAATAAATTGGCATAAGAGATAATATAAATAGTAACTAAATGTTAACTTATATTATTTTTCTGAAATGCATTCACTATAACATTTCTATATTCATTTAAGTGTTAAATTATTGATATGGGGTTTGGCAGCTGTGTTTTTCCCTATAGTTATGTTGGGGCAGAGACCACCAATCAGCAGTATCAGAGCTCTAAAACAAATTCCAATTAAAACATGTATTTATTGTTTTTTAAAATCTTGAATCTGAAATAGGTCTCAAGAGAAGTTTTTTTACCACCGCGTCTTACTACCTGTTCAGGTTGTATACAAATATGATAATTACTCTAATGGGATAGGGATGAGGAAGGGAGCATTTCAGAGGTAATCACCTGCATTTGCCTGGAAGGAGATTGGGAAACCATTTAGGGAAAACCATCCTCGGTAAACCTGATCAGGATACAAAACTCCAAAATCCCCGTTATAAACAGCCCAGTCCAACACAAGCGTGACGCCTTAGACCAACCGGGTGCAGAATCAGGTCGAAATAAGTTAAAGAGTTTCTTCTGTGTTTAGGTTCCGAACTGCCTCATCCGTTCGGCCTGGCCGTGTTTGAAAGGAAGATCTACTGGACAGATTGGGACACCTCCAGTATTCACACCGCAGACAAACTCACGGGAAAAGATAGGACGGTTCTAAGGTGAGATACATCGAGCGTTAGAGTCGACCACTATATTAATTACAAAATTTAAGTTTTTTTAGTGATAAAATTGTACTTGTTTCAGTTTAGGTCCCACCTGGGCTAATTAAGGCCTGTCACATATTTAGTATATACAGCCTGTAAGCTTTAACTATCTATATAAAACAATAACAACAAAAAATAGTACTAAAATACCAGAATTAAAGAGTAAATTCCTATGGAAGTATATACCATTTGAATTAAAACCAAAGATGAATATTTACAAGCAGTTTTAAGAATCTAAACCATTTGATTTAGACCTGACATTAAATAAATGATGAGAGAGATGAAAAAATTGCATTACTTAGATAAAGTTCAGTGTTTTATTTGAGAACAAATTACTTATTTTTAAATATTATCTTCCTTTATTATGTTGTTTATATTTTTATAATAAACTGTGTCATATGAAAAATCATATTTTATTTGGCGGCCTATTCTTTTTTGGTCATTTCTTGCCCAGGCCTGGTTTAGGTAATGGTTCGATTTTTTCAGGGCTTTATATCCAAAAATATATTCTACTTATATATCTAAAATCATGAAATTTGTAAATGAAAGTTCCCGCCAAATGAATCAAATCATTATGATCAAGTTTTTTTTTTCTTTTTACTTTTTAAAATTGTGCTCAAACAATACGGCAAAAATTTTCAACCCTTTTCAACTGGCAGCGCACTGAAAAAAGGTGCTCAAATGGTCAAGGCACATCATTGGTTTTTTAAGGAGAGATATTATCATTTAAATTGTGTTTTAAAGTTCAATAGTTAAAATTGTAATCGTGTTTTCTTTCCCCGAAACTCCCGCGGCACATCTTCTGATGCCCTTTGTGGCACACCAGTTGAAAAAATGCTACAATATGATAATGACTTTTTTCCCCCCATCACAGGTCTGGCGTGTCAGGTCTGATGGACGTTCGTGTGTTCCACCGTGGTCGGCAACCAGTGCAGTCTATGTGTCGCTCTCAAAATGGAGGTTGCTCTCACTTGTGTCTCCTGGCCCCTTTGGTGCTCGGCGCTCAGTCCCACACTTGTGCTTGTCCTATCGGCATTAAACTATTGGTTAGTGTTATACTTAGATGCACTGTATGAACTGTATGTTCCAGATACGATGTCATACTCTATCTATTGGACACTGAGCGTCCATAGGTCTGTTTTTAAATGCAAAGTGAAGTCGAAGTAAAGCTTGAAACATGAAAAGCAAATTCGAAGTTAAGGTTTTTGTAGTTGTCACTAAAACTACTCAAAATTTGTATATACATACATAATCATGTTGTTCTTTTATGGGGTAGGCAATAAACTGTGAATATAGTTCAAGACAACAACTCCGTACTTAATCCATCCTCACTAACTTTCTCCACACTTCCCTATCCTTACACATCTCCTTCCCTTCAACAACATCCATACACCGAGTCATACATGCTCTTTTATTCTTAAAACTCTTAATGCTCCTCTTGTCCACGTTTTGCCTACAAAATTTAGCCACGTCTAAAATTACCTACCCTTTCATTTTGATCCGCACACTCTACCTTCATATATTTGCTTCGTCACTCGATCCACACTCATTTTCTTAACATGCCCAAACCAACGTAAGACACTTCTTTCACATTGACCTGTTGTGTTCCCTTTCAAACCGCACCCCTTCAGCACCCATTCATCACTGACTCTGTCCATACAAGTTTTTACACATACATTTCTTAGACATCTCATTCCAACCAGATGACGACGACGGTACCAATAACAATAATAATAATCATCATCAACTTTAATGGGGAAGTTAATGCTACCACCTTTGCTTACACTTAACCATACAGCCATCTTTGCATCTTACAATAGTCCACATACATCCAATAAGTGAATCTATGTTAAGAGAAAGGTTTAGAGAAAAAAACAAAGCATACTGTATCATTTTATGCTGACATAATTGAATTTATCTCGGCTTATGTTATCAATGTCATTTAATCACTAATCGTAATCGATGTTAAAATATTGTTTAGAAACACCTCTAAACATGATTTTAAGTTGAAATATGTCAAGTTTAATGAGATTTTTCAAATATGTTCAAAATATATCAAAGTTTTCTTCCTCCTTGGAAATCCTGGTGCGAGGTGATATTTTAATATCTAGATATGATCTCACCTAAATCTAATTTAGATCTCATCTGCTTCAGTGGCCACATGGTCTAAGGTGCTACTCTTGCAATAGACCAGACTGCCGACGATGGGGAGATTTTGGCTCGCTCCCAGTCGGGCTTACTGAGGTTTTTTTCCCGTTGAATGGTTTCCAACTCTTTACACACAAATGTGGATACACTCACTCTAAATTCAACCTTTATCGGCCCTAACCCTTTATCATAAAAAAATAACTTAGTTTGCACTTGGTACCCAATGGCCCGCCATTGCTTTAGGCAGACATTTTATAACCCCTTCATAGAGTGACACCATTTCAGAATGTGTATGTGTTTAAAAATATGATTACATCAAGTTCCGATCGTAATAAAATAATGTTTTTTAATAGACTTAATATTTACATAGTGACTGTCAAAAAACACATTGGCTCTGGAAAACCTTGGAGAAGTCAGATAATTTAAAAATATAGTTTGACTGTACAGGATACACCTTGTTTAAAAATGATTATTATGGTTCTAGGAAAGTGCAAAATCCAAATGGAAGAGTTTATTTATGTAAAACCTCTTTTCACTTTTTGAGATATATTGTATTATAATATGGAAAAAAATATAGGAAAGATGGATATAAACATACAACTGGAACCAAATTACTATGGCTTTTACAATAAAAAGTACTCAGTTGACACTTAACACTGCTACCATTGGCCAAAGAGGTAACGGCTGCCTCTTGGAGAAAATATATCCTAACCGCAAAATCCTTCGACCTAGGTTTCATTCTATCAAAACTCTTCAGAAGGGAGTGTGAAACGCGCAACATAAAAAAGAGGAAACCAAAAAACACTAAAAGTGGGGGGTGGGGAGGGAGGGAAGGACATTGGCAGCAAAGTATAAAAACCATATTGTGTTCGTTCCCTTATATTTTTTTCTATCCACCTTCCCTGTATTTTCTCCCATATAAGACAAAAATGGAATAATTAAAAATTGTAAAAGCTGTTCAAGCTACTGCATGATTACCTTTTAGATATCCAACACATTTTAAAATATACTTTTTTATTTAACGAGTATTTGATTATATTGATTTCAGGATGATAAAAAAACGTGTTCCCTTGGACCGATGAATTCGTTGATCTTTGCTCACCGTGTTGATATTCGTCAGATATCTTTAGATGTGCCCTACATTGTAGACGTCGTGCTACCTCTACCGCCGCTGAAGAATGCCATAGCCGCAGACGTCGACAGAAAAACAGGTTTGTAAATCAACAAAAGACCCGTAAACTTGTGAAAATATGAATACCCTTACAAACGTTTTTAATAGTTTGATATTATTAAACACGGGTCAAATAATTTACTTAGTTTTGTAATTTTTATATTATTTTTTTATGCCACTTAAAATGTGTGAGTGATTAGCACCTGGTACCTACTGAATAAAGTAATGCCTAAATCACTTGTATAGTACCTGATATAGGTCTAATTTGCTGCTTCCCAAAGTATGATACACATAATCTCAGGTGTACACAAAAGTTTCAACGGATACACAACATACCACGAGTTCAATGTAAAATAAAATATTTTATTGATAAACCAATTAACATAGATTTTGACATGATATCATGGGTTTATATAAGTTTTTCTTTCCCTTTTTAACGGTTTTGTTTGACTTGTTCCTTAAATTTCGGAACAGGCGTTTTTACTTTACGAGTTGTTAGATATTTTTTTCCATTATTTTTTTATAAAGAACTGTAAAAGATACGTTGGTTTGTTAATGGCCCCAAAAGGGATTGTCGAGAGTTTGGGAAACACTGATCTACTTGAAGTCTCAGAACCAAAGTGGTGGTGGCGGTCGTCGGAAGCTTCCTTATTTATTTGCCCCGAAACTTCATCTTATTTCTTTGTTTGAGGTCATCTCTTCCTGTTCCCCTTCTTTCTTTCATCTTGTCTTATGACATCACTCAATCAGCCATTTCTTCTCATAATGTTACCCCATCCAGTTGTCCTTTCTTCGTAGAACCACCTGCAGAATGGTTCTGTTTTTGATTGACTCTTAAGAATTCATTATTCACCCGATTTGTTCACTTTATCATCTATATTCTTCTCCCACACCCACATCTAAAAGCTTTCCATACATATCTTATCCTTTTTATATTACCTAGGGAACAAATAAAAATTATGAGCTTTTAATAAAATATTATCTTGACTCTTATGTTTGATTCAAATATTGATGTTTATAGGTGAGATATATTGGACAGACACAGCCGAGGATCTGATACAAAAAGCTACGCAAGATGGCAAAAATATCGAGAACATCATTTTCGATGGTTTGGAAACTGCTGATGGCATCGTCGTTGATTCTACAGGGAGAAAGGTAACATATACTATATATGTTCAGGGAACAATCAGTAACAATGTGATTGTTGTAGAGCAAACATTGTTTGGATGCATTTTAAATCGTGACAAACCTTTTGAATTCTTGAGGGTATTTGATATTCAAAGATTCGAGAAAATATATAATCTGAGATTTAAAAAAAAATCATTTAATTTTGAGTTGAATATTTTTTAGATTGAAAAATAATAACTGGACACAGTATTCGAACCAGGGACTTTTGGCTTAGTACGCCGATGCTCTCTAACCACTGAGCTATCCAGGATTTGTCTTGTTCTCAGGGTCATTCTTCTCTAATGTTTAAAGACAGAGTCTGTGATGGACGTGCGGAAATTGTTAGCTACATAATATGAGCTATCAACTAAGATCACGAGCTATCAGATAACGCAGCTGTATTCGACTTGGGAGAGTTTTATGCTGTCATTAGTGCAATGACAACTGTACTAATGCTCATATCATGATGGATTAAACAGCAGAGCTATTATATTTATTAAGTATTGTTATAGCTCACTGGTTAGAGCATGTGCATACTAATCCAAATGTCCCAAATAGTATTTCCATGTCCAGGTGTCATTTTACAATTTAAAGGGTACAATATATAGTTGCGGCTATAACTGTAACTAACAAATATAATGGCTTGTTTATTTAACCCCTCATAATTATTTTATAGCTTTTACATAGCTTGTTGTTTATAATAATTTAAAAACTAGGATATGAACGCTTGTGGGTTACTAAGGGGATCGCGATGGCCTCAAAGACAAAAATTGGGGACATAGCCCAAAAAAAGTTAGAAAATACTGCATTAATGCATTCAGTCAAGTGATACATTAATGGTCTTGGGTCTGGTTGTTAATTTTTTCCTATAATTGTGTTATGGATGAACCACCACATAAGCAGTATTAAGGCTCTAAAACAGATTCCATTTCAAAATTTAGATATGTATAAATATCAAATCTGATATTTTCTTGAATCCTAGAATCTAGAATAGAATAGGCTTAAGGACTGAAGGATTTCATCCTTAATAAATAATATCATTTCTTGGGCAGTAATAGAAATCTCATCCATCCCTTTTCTTTTCTCCCTTGTAGCTGTACTGGACAGACGCGGGCAGGAACAGCATCGAGGTGGCCGAGCTTGACGGGCGTAACCGCAAAGTGTTGGTGTGGTCCGGGTTGGAGTCCCCGCGGGCCATAACGTTGCACTACTATCACGGGCTCATGTTCTGGTCGGACTGGGGCAAGAACGCGAGGATAGAGCAGGCCGACATGGACGGCAAGAACAGGTAGACAGACACGATATGTCCCTGGTCGCGTTTGTTGCGATGCTGCGCTTAGGATTATATAGGGCCACCTTTTGAGAGAGTTTAGATCATGTCTCAGAGAGGTTAGAGATTTAGTCTCTCAATTAAAAGCTTTTTGTCAAGTATTGGTTGTTTTAGTAATGTCAGATAGTTAAAAAAAAAAATTACAAAATTGTGTCAAATCATATGCATTTTAAAAATATTACTCACAAACAATGTACTAATATAAACTATTCATTAATAATTTGTTATTTTATTGATCACATTTTATTGTGTTCATAAAGACTAATGCTTCCATTAAAAAAAACTATTTTTTCTTCCAAGAACGATTGAAAAAAATATAGGTATCTATTTTGGGGCGCTTACATTAAGCTACTAAGTTATTGATTGTAGTTGGTCTAGGGCACAGAAAAGATACACCAGACACTCAGCCTTACAGGAGTTTCCATGCACTCTTTGAGCTAGGTTGAGTCCTTGGACACTGGGGAGTGCTAGTTGCAGTCCTCAGTGATAGCACCACTTCCAAGTGAAACAACTAACTTGCAAATTGTTAGTTGCAAAGGGTTGGTGACCTGAACACAATACTGTAACAGCAATCCCCCCCCCAAATCACCCGCTTATCCATTTTCAATCAACAGACCTTCTCCGACAAATAATTAGTCGACGTATTTGAAGATTGCTTACAACTAGACAATTTGCAAACATTTTTTTGAATAAAAAAAAGGAGCATTTTAATCTACATTTTCTTTTTAATTTGCAGTCTGAGTAAGCACATTTGGAGGTTGGTTTATTAGAAGGGGGTGGGGCCACTACCTGACCTAGCTTTGCGAAAGCCAGTTTATTACCACTAGCAAGCAATTTATCTCTCAAGTAAAAACCATCTTTAAGGTGAACTGTTTCTAAAAATGCCTGCTTGATAGCGATGTTGCCATTTGGGACTGCACATAGCGATCCTCGTGTTGAAGGACTCAAGCTCTCTCAATGAGTGCAGCCATTTTAATCTGGAGGCTTTTGGTTTGGTGTATGTCTTGTCCGTGGCCTAGGGCCACCCGTATTTTTTCTGATGAATCTATCTTTTAAAGACCTGCCTGGGATTCAAACACAAACCTGACTATGGTTTTCATAGTTAGCATTGGTTCATGGATTGACTATCCGTGGGAAACAGAAATGTGAGGGTGAGGAGTGTAAAATGTTGGTAAACTAGTGCTCTCGACAGAATATTTATAGCCAATATCAGCCCACACTTATTTTGTTTATTTCCAGATTGACGCTTATATCTGATGGTCTCGGCTGGCCCAACGGTCTGGCCATCGACCGGGCGGCTGGTAGACTCTATTGGAATGACGGGAAGCGTAAGACGATCGAGAGCTCCGACTTGTACGGCCGTGACAGGAAGGTGATTGTGCGAAACGTCCCGCACCCTTACGGGCTGGTCATAGTTGGTTCCCACATTGCGTGATGAGGGGGAGAGAATAAGGGACTCAATTAATGCGTGATGTCACATTACAATTAAGTGTATCGGGCAGCGGTCAGTGTTAATAAGCCCAACTGCCCACACGTGTAAACAAACAACAATCGACTCATCGACTTCGATCGTCGAGCTTGGCAAACATGTGTAAACACGTGTCAATTAAAGGGTTATAGACTCTACAATTAAAAATACTCCAAAATTAGCGTGGCATAGTTTATCGACAGCCGTTTTCTTGGAATGAAAATATTGTTCATTTGAAAATCAAACTTTTGTAAAAATAGATAATAAAAATAAGATAAAACCATTAAATAAAGCACGGTCTTGCTCATCTGAATCAACGCAAGTCCGGAAGACACAGTGAATCAAACATCCCTTACCTACCTTAGTTTAGCTCCCACCAAACTCACTCATGGTTACAATGTATCTTACCACGACAACCAGCTGTTGACTTTAAACTTGCTAGTGGGGCAGTATTTTAACATGAATTTATTGTGTAATGCTTTTGAGCAAAACAAAACATAACTATTAACAGAAATGTGTGATTTTAGAGTGACTTAAGAAAGGCAAGAAAGACTAATAAATTTAGCTACGAAGTATTCTGTGGGTAAATCTACCACTTTTTATATAAAGATAAATAACGCGAGGACGGTGTATTTCAAAACTAAAGTAATAAAAAATATTAGAATAAATTTTTGAATAATAATGTATCAATAAATTATTAGATAATGTTGTTGTGCACAGTTTTTTTTTATCATCCCTTGGTTATCTGGACAATTTGATAATTTGAATGTCCATGACAGTTTCAGATTTGGATTAACAAGACCGTGCTGTAGTAAAAAAAAAAAAAAAAA